>CM076571.1:736839988-736941003 GCA_034641835.2 Pinus albicaulis | reverse complement strand
CTTTGTTTAAATCTGCTGTTTATACCTATAGATGTTATGTTTGTGACAAGTTTGAAAAAATTCCTGTCATGGCTAGGTGGGGTCGGATGAGTTTTTATTGATGTGATTACATCCATATGTTTATTTTTTAATGTCAATTACCATCTCTTGAAGTTACAAGAATTTCTGGGCAGTGACGTGGGCTTAGGGGCTAAAAATGTGGCACAAATCCTAGAGCTACAGGAGGATAATTCGTTGTTTGAGCCTTAGCCACTACCTTTCCAAGGATAACCCACGAATATAGGGCCTATAGCCACTCCCTTTCCCTTAAAATCCCATGGATAAGCCTCAAAGAGGCTAAAAATCAATTCCCCCTCAGGGAACAGGTCCTTGGAAGGTTGAGTTACCTCTTGGGGATGTCAATGATGTAGTGTAAGGTGTGTTTTTGGTGTTTCTATCGGTTCCACTTCCTTAAGGTCATATAGGAGGTTTAATTTCATATTAGTAGCCTCTCGTCACATGTTTACCCCAGTTGGTTGGTTACTTGGGTATATGTTGGAAGAGGGTGTTACAATAATCACGTTTTTCATGTATTTCTCATTTATTGAAATCATGTTTTTCATGTATTTCTCATTTTTGTATAGAAGGTTCCATCGAAAGTATGCAACATGGGTACTCCTTGGATGAGGAGTTAAATTTTGCATCTAATGAGTGCTCTCGCTTGAAATTTGAGTAAAATAGTAGGGAGATAAGTTAAAAATACGAGTTGAAAAAATAGTATTTTATTTTTTCCCTCTAAAATTTGATGATGTAATATAATATTATTTTATTATTTTCACTATTATTTTGTAATATTTGTTAGGAGGCCCATTTTAGACCTCAAAATTTCTCTACCTCTAACACAAACTGTAGCAAAAACCAAAATCACATCCAAGTGGTGGTTTAATAAAGGCCTCAAACCAAAACAACCAAGGACATGTTCATTGGGAATTGCTCCATCTTTGGATACAACGTTGAATTTGGATATGGAAATCTTTGGTTGTACGCTCAGAAAATAGGCTCAGGTTGTAGCTCAAGTTCACTTGAATCTTTGAAGTGCTAATTGACCATCAATTCCCCTCCCGTCAGATACAAGGTGAGAAGATGAATAATTATTTACTCCAAGATTAGCCAATAATCAAGAACAAATTCCTTGGCATGATTGGTATATCTTCTTGGTTTTTGAAGACCATTTCCAATAAACAATCCATCCAAGGTGAACCTTCTTTCTAATAAGAGTTTTATTTCTGGAACATTTGTATGAATGATGAGTGTGATTACCACAATGATAACATGGATTAATATCAAAAAACTAATATTTCAAATGCCCAACTCAATCACAATGTTGGCATCTGACAATCTGTGATTTTTGTGCAATAGGAGCAAGTGAAGATGGATCATCTTGAAGGAATCCAACACTGCTAAAATGGATGGTATTAGAATATTCCAGAATATGAAATGATACATACTTGTCATATCTAATACAAATTATATTCGTGTTCTTCACAAGTTCTTCGCAAGGTCTGATGAAGGTCTTAGGAAGTGTAGGTTGAACCTTCACATCTATATGTAAATATTCTCTTGAAATGGCTCCATTCTTCTGATAAATATATGAATATGTATGGGATTTTGGATGTAACTTGGAGTTGTTATAAACAAGAACCAGTTCAGAATCACATCCCTTTTGTTGTAGTTCATCTCTTTGTAGCTGAGACTCAAGCTCAAAAAACTCAATCTTGTCTTGAATATTTTTTAAACATGTTTGTATGTTAGTGTTAGATGGTATTTTGTCGCATTCCTCAGTTGTTATTCCTAAGTGTCACCTTTTGTGTTTCTTATGCCACAAACATCGCAAAGAAACAAAAGGTGTGAAAACCTATTTATCTTGGATAACATGCTTAAAGTATCCCTGAAGACCTAAAAGAGAATGCCCTGAAACCCCTCTGCTAAATTTTGTAAAAACCATAATTTTCAAGCCCAATGTTGTTCTCCCCTAAACATCCTAGCACTTGTTACCCTATCCCTAACCCTTGAATAGTGTTGGTAGTGCAAGAATTCAACAGTATAGTCGAGCTGGTCTAATTCAGGAGGGTTCTCAAAAAATGGAGTAGAAGCTTCATCCTCTAGAACTCTCGAGAAAGGAGGTATGGTACTTGTTGGCTGAGGATATGGTCGAATAATCCAATTTTTTACCCTTGATCTTCTATCCAAATATTTTCCCCTTTTACATAATATTTCCCCCTCACTAGTGGATCCATAACCTCTCTAGCTCTGCTATATAAGAGTGCCATGCTAGTGACCCTTGGTTGGTCATTTTTTGTTGCCATTATTCATCCTAATTGTGCCTAGATGTTGTTGATTTGATGAGGAAGGAGAAGAGATCAAAGGGCTTGGCTTGGACTTGGATTTCCATTCTGAAGGAGGCCTCCAACATTAAGGCAATGGTTGTAAGATTTCCTTTGTTTATTTAATAATACAAAGTATTATTTTCTTCACATGAATCTGTTAATATTGATTGATTTAGCATGATACTCCTTGATCTTTCATGTGGTTTTCTTTGAAATATATATATGCTACGTATCTTTCGTTTGTTGTAATATTTCTTACAAGTATTCAGATGTAGAAGGCATAGCGAGGAATGAGCCTTGAAGCGAAACGATTAACATCGACATCGAGGAAATGTTTTCATAAAAAGTAAGGTATATCATCTCCTTCACTCACATTATTTGGATGTTAAACTAGGAAATCTTGTATTTATTGTCACGATTGTTACTAGACCCACTGATTTGTATGAAATATTAATGTAAAGGTGCTTGAGGTTGTATAAATTTAAAGTGTTAAAATTTAGTTTTTGTGAGATTTTATGTTAAATTTTTATACACATAAATCATGAGTTTAAAAGTTGAAATATAAAAAAATAGACAAATACACCATAAAAATAACCACAACAAAGCAAGTGATGAAGGAGTTCACCCCTCCTAAGCTACGTCTCCTTGGTTCGGCTTCCAATGGGTTGGTTGTATATCATTATGTTCAAAAATGGTGATTAAAATGATTTAGAGTGCTCAAATGGCTTCAAAACTAGCCCCAACAGCTTCAGAGCTCTAAAAAATGCTTGTCTAGCCTCTTTATGCTCCCAAAAAGGATAAAACTTAAAGAGGTTATGAACTTCCCAAATTTTGTTTCTAGTTGACCCACAAATTTTCCAAGTTCAGCCAAATGTCCTACAATTTCACCCCATTTTTCACCAATAGAGCAACAAATCGGCGTAATTTCAACAAAAAATGTGGGATGGTTTAAATGCCCAATAATGCCTTAAAACCGATTTTTTTAATTAATATATGAAGGGGGGCGATTCTACCCTCGTTGGTGGTCACATGATGTATCATATGATTGGGGGCTAGGGTCTAATCCCCGCCCCCAACCCAAACCATTCAACATCACTGCATTTGGGTCAAAATGTGAAGTTGGGTTACAATTTGCTCTTTTTTGAGAAAAAAATATCATTTTTATAAGTTCTTCAACTTTTTGCAAGGAAAAACAATTTTTCTATTTGGAATTTCATTTTATGATAAAACTAAAACTTGTCAAAAATTTTATTAGCTTTCTATTACTTCTTTTTGGAATTTTTTTATTCCTATTTGATATGTCAACTTAACAATTATTTGAGTGTGTGTTCTTTAACAATCAAGTGATTCATAAAATTCATGTTGAGAAACGTTGGTGTATTATTTGAAAAATTGGTGTTTTTGAGAAAAATAATGTGTTACAACAATCTAGACAGATTCTACTTTGGTATCGTTATAATTACGAAACCAACTGATGCATATCATAATTACTAGAATTTTTTGAACTGAACCAATATGAAAAAACTACATATTTTTAATATGTTTCGATCCATGTCAACTTTATCAACATATTATTTATAAACTAAAAAATATAAAAACTACCCATTACAGATGATGGACCAATGTAATGCGACATAAATTTTTCAATTTTTTTTACAGTGTATTTTGGGAGATACAAAATTTTGATGTCACTAAATCATAATTAAATTCAGAAATTGTTTGCATCCATTTTATTACAAAATTAATTAAAATTAGTAAATATCTGTAGAGTTCCATAAAAGTTATATCTTCTGAAAGTAGATTGAATTATGCAAATTCTAGTTTGCGTTCTGAAAGTTAATTCATAAATTTGATGGATTTTAACCATTTCCAAAATGGAAGAAATTTGTTCAGAGCTAAGTTGTAGTGTAGGTGCAGATGTTTTAGTTCAATCGAAATTTTGTAGCAGTTTGACCAAACATTTTTAGCCGCTTCGTCCCATTAGTTTTAACAACAAACAAAGTTCGTACAAACTTTTTATTGCAAATTTCGTCAGCTGAATAAAATTTGATAAAGCTCCTCCAAAAAAATAAATTTCATAACTCTATAAATAGCTGAAAATGGAAACCTTATTTTTTCACATTTCTTCATTTTGGATGAATTTGCAAAGGAAATATTTAGGGCTGAATTTGCAAAGGAAATTTTTTTGGCTGAATTTTCAAAGGAAATTTTTTGGGCTGAACTTGCAAAGGAAATTGTTTGGGCTGAATTTTGAAAGGAAATTTTTTGGGATGAATTTGCAAACGAAAGTTTTTGGGCTGAATTTTCAAAGCTCTTTTGGGCTTAATTTTCAAAGGATATTTTTTGGGGGTATTTTTAAAGTGAAATTTTTTTAGAGTAAGTGTTTTTGGTTTAATTAAGTCTTTTATAATTATTTTTTAAAGTGAGTTTTCGTCTAATTTTTTAAAGTGAGTTTGTTCTGCGCGACTTTGAAGGAAATATTTTGAGCTTCATTTTTAAACGATATTTTTTTGGTGGAATTTTTAAATGGAATTTTTTTAAACTAAGGTTTTGGGTTGAAGTATGTCTTTTGTGAAAAAATTTTAAAGTGATTTTTTTTAAATTAAATCTTGTGACAATTTTTTATTTTGGAGTTTTTGTCTAAATTTTGATAGTGAGTTTTTTTTGCAGGATTTTGAAGGAAATTTTTTGAGCTTCATACTAAATAAATTGCAAGAGAAAGTATGATCGAACAAGAAACCTTGAGGCTCGTAGAGAATATGGGAGACAATATCACAAAAAAAGGAGAGAAGAACACTCAAATATTGAAAGGGAAAATCAACTTCAACTAGAAGTTGAAGAAGGTATGTAAATGTAAATATTATAAATGATATTTAAAATCTAACTATTGTATTGTGAAACTTAATCTCTATTTGATGAACTAATTTGAAAAATATTTTGCAATGTAAACAAAGAGAGATATTCCTCATAACATTGATGATGAGATAGAAAATTTTGAAAGAGAAAGTGAAAGAGATATTGAAACAATGATTGGAGATGTTGAAAATGTTGAAAGAAATTCAAGTGAAGAAATTGAATCACCAGGTATGTATATATATGTTGAATGTGTATTATTGAAATTATACATATTTATTACTTTAATTATTTATTGAACATTTAAACTCATTTTTTACATGTAATTATCATATGTACAGATGAAATCAAAATTGATAATGAGATGTTAGAAAATGTTGACACTAATGCTTAATGAGATAAAAAAAATGACCATGTTATACGATATCATGTTACGCACATTATTGATATGTTCTTCAAAGATGAAAATGTGGAAGTTCAATCCCGAATTTTGAGAAGTATCTTAACATAAAAGAAATTAAAAGACGCTACGAATCTATTGGGTATTCAAAAATCAACAAAAGATTAAAAAATGAAGGAAAATGTGATAGAAAATATAAATAGTGCTCTAAAGTCAATTGGAAGATGTAGAAAGAAAAGTGATTTAGATGCACATAGAGCAATATAAATGGTAGTGGTTTCATCAAGTACTAAACAGAATCGTTTGGTAAAATATATGGCACGAGAATTAGAGACCATACAAAAAAAATTGCACACACATCAGAAATTTCAATTGCAAATAGATGTAAATGATGAAATCACTTGTTGGACGGTTATTTGTAGGAACCCGTACAAATATAAACTTGGAGAATATGTTACAAAAATAATATATGAATATTGGATGACAAATTGACGTGTTTCACCAAAATCAAGGGATTTGATGTGATGAAGATAACACGAAATCAGTACGAAGAACATGCAAAAAATATCTTGGAAAACACTTAGATAGAGTTGTTCAAAAAGTTCATAGAAGAGAATCATGGAAGTAATGTCTTAATTAGTTCTTTTGTGCAAAAAAAAAAATGGTATGTTAAACCTATCACTATACGTGACAATTTTTGTCATTTTCATGTGGAATTTCAATTATCTTATGATACATTCCTTAATTTTGGTAAAAACGTTTGGAAAAATTCACCTCCTCCTTTCACTATCCATGATTTCATATCCCAAATTGTATGTGCAAGAGAAATCCATGAATTATTTTACGAAAAGAAATGTGTTGGTGGTAAAAAATATGATCATTGTGGAAATTTGAATTTATTTCATAGCAAATATCATATTAATATAAATGATCAATCATTGTCCAACATAAAATTGAAATGGAAGAGATATTAATTTATTCATACAACGATTGGTTCAAGTAGTACTACAAGTGATAAAAGGATTGACTTACAAGAAGAAAAAATAAATTTGATAGAGTTTCTGAGAAATTTTGAAGCATAAATTTATAAATACACCAAGAATTCCCATAGAGTTCAATGGCAGGACTTGCAATTCAAAAAATCCCGTGAATTTTTTTGACCAGGGACCATTTTGTCAATAGTTTATTTTGAAGAGAATTACACATCTGTTAAAAAATGAACTACGGAGTGAATACTATCATTCTGACCAAGTCTCTATGCTTATCCATATTCTATATAGACACGCTAAACAAAATGTTGATCATATAGAAAGTACCAGTGAAAATCAACATGTTATTAAAGAATATCATTTTTATATCAATGACGACCATACACATGATATACATTTTGTACAAAATCGTTTTGATAATATTTATGAATCATTAAAAAGCCATGGAATAAAATTCAATTTATATTGGATATGGTCAGATGGATGCATAGGTCAATTCAAATCTTCATGATCATTCTTTTGGTTGTGTCATCTTCATATGAAAACATGCACTAAACATTGTTGGAGTTTCTTTGAGGCTGGTCATGGAAAAGAAGAACATGATGGTCCAGGGGAATGTATAAAATGAGCACTTCAAAGATATCAAATCGACCACTCTGCACACTGACTTGTCTTAGCTAAATAATTTGTTCATTGGTGCATTGCTAGACTAAGCCATGAGACTAAACGGTCAAGGGAAGTATGAAGGTACATGTACGTATTGATGAGCTCCATCCTTAGACATATTTGGAGGGGTTAATGGTCACATTTTTTCCTTGTTAGATCTCTTTTTCTTGCATTTTTATTATTATTTGGTTTTATGATGCTAGTATAGGTGGTGATTAAGGCGAACATACTCTGAGTGCATAAAATAATGAATTATTAAGAATTCTTATAAATATTTTATCATAAAGAATTGGATTCAAGTGGACTCAATCATTCTCTACAGCAATTCGAGTTCCAGAGGCAGCCAAGCAACTCCAAGAGGAGTGAACTAAGTGTATGTTTAATTGGAGTCAAGTGGACTCAATCACTATTTTCAAGGGAGCTATTAGTAGCTACACTGTAGAATAAATAGAGCAGAGCTAGAGCTAGGAAGAGTTATTTGATTCTAGTTGGAACTTTGTTGCAAGCTATTCAGATTTTCATTATTTTACTCAGTGATCAAACTTTCAAAGATGTATGAGGTTATTCTTTTATGAAATGAGCAGACTATTTTCATTTTACTGATTTAAGTTTTAGAGAGCTAGGCTCATGGGTTAGGTCCCAATCCATGTACCTCAGCTTCTCTGCTGTTACAATCTTTTCCTTTCTTCCATTACTCTAGTTTTCTTTTTGTCATTCAATTAGTTCTGCTTCTCATAGTTTCATCGTTGTTTATTTTTGCTTCAGTATGCTGTTGTAGTTTCTCATTTGCTTATGAGTAATAGAATAGAGGAGAAAAACCAAAAAAATTTGGATCAAGACTCCCTTCTCATCTCTATCAATAGAGCTCGAGGAGGGAAAACCTTCCCATAGACCCAAAAACTTCTTTCTAATCACTATTTTATCACGCATTCTTTTATGTTCTCCCATGCATGAATTTGTAGGAATATGCATCAAAATCCTGAGACAGATTGTTAAGCCATTCCGCTCCATTTTCTAGTCCCTATCCATCTCTTCATTTACTTCCAAACACCTTTGGTATGCTTCTAATCCCTTCTATTTCACTTATTGTAGATGTCACACCCTTTTATTCCCAAAAACACTTCAAAATGACTAAGTACACCTTCTATTCCTTCATTTTCACGTTTTATGGCTATGACAACTATTTTAACAGAAGAACACTTCAAAACCTCATAGGTTGACCTCTGCCCTTTTCTTCGTTGAAATTACCACTACCGTACTTTGCCTTTTTGCAAAATCGCACTTCACAATATTTTCCTTTTTTTCGGTAATACGTACCACTCCGATCTGCCAATCAAGATATTGCAATCGCGCTCTACTGCCAGTCCCACTGCCACATCACCCTTCGCATTTCACACTTCTCACCGTTCAATTGGTTTTCATTAGTACTTACCTCTCTTTCCACTGGTTACAATATCGCATTTCACAGGTCATAGCTTTTTCCCCTTGGCACTTCACATTTCGCTCCTGCTCCCAAACAAAATTTCTACTATCCCTTTAATTTTTTGATATTGCAATTGCGATATCGCATATCGCAAATTTTTCCTCCATCACATCTCCACCATCGTACTTTTCAATTCATTCCACTCCAAAGCCCTTTCTACACTATGATAAGGTTTTATAAGGTTTAACCCCGCTCTTTCCACTTCTAAGCCTTGTTTCATGTGTTAAACCCTCCATTAGCCATGTTAGCCCTTTTCTTTCCTCCAATCTGTAAATCAACACTTTTTCAATTAAAATTAATTCATGGATAGTTTATTTTCATTGGTAGAATCATGGTAGATAGACCAAAGGATAAGTAGAGTGCATTTAGCCATTTGGCCAAGTTAAGTGTGGTTTAGAATTAGTTTCCTTTCTGCCATTTATTTTCAAAAATATAGTAAATTTTCTTTTTAGTCATTTCCTTTTCTGCAAATTAAATTATTTTCGTTTCTGTCATTTCTTTTCAGCAATTCAATTTTCCTTTCTACCATTTCCTTCTAGCAATTTACTTTCAAGTTCTTATCATGGTCTAAGAAATATCATCCTGTCGTAAAGAAGAAAAGGATGACATGAAAAAATTTCATTTGGTGTGTATATAGCACTATCACCTCCAATTTTGTACGAACCCTGGGTTGATGAAGTACTGTAGGGCAGCCCCTGCAATTTTTCGCACTCTTGGTGCAATACCAGGGCTCACCACTTTTTGGCGCCATTTCCAAGGAGGTGTCTAGTAGATGCTTTGATTTTTTTTTTTAGCGTTATTTTCTTCTTTCCTTTCTTTTCATGCCATTTAAAAAATATCTGATTTTCATGCCTCATAGGAGTAAGGATACTAGGATTTTTTTTTTTTTAAATACTTTTGCAATACCAACCCCTCCACTTGACCACATGGTGCAGTAAGAACCACATCACCAAACACTTTTGAAGGTAGAAGAAATGGATGGATATGATGAAAATGAAGAAGATCTTATTGAGTTTCCCATTCAAGGTACGAACATCAGTGTACATATGAAGTACATCCCTCCATGTTTCCTTCCCAACTTCCATGGTATGAGGATATAGGATCCAGAAACATTTTTGTTTGAATTTGAGATACTTTGTAGGTCTTATGGCTACTTATCACACACTCAAAAACTGATATTTTTTCTTGCAACATTGAAGGATATACCTCTTAAATGGTTCATGAGTCTAGGTACTAATTCAATAAGTTCATGGAATGATATGAAAAATACAAAGACCGTGATCTTAGAGAATAATTTTTTAGAATGAACCAAGAAGAATATGAGTGCTTTGAGGATCTAATAGAGAGGTTCATGTATAATGTTAAGAGGGAAAAATTGCATCATTTAGGATTTGACACACTAAAATCCCTCTTACTTAGAACAATTAGGGATGAGTGGATTGATCTCCTTAAATGTATATCAATATTCATTTGAAGAAATTTGTGAAACATGCAAGTGCATATCAAGAGGAAGGGAAAGAGTAAGTAAGTCAGCATCAACATTGGTAAGGAAATATGAACTTGTAAATTTTCTTTACAACTTTAAAACAAAAATTCTTAGCAATCTAAGTGAACAAGTAGAAATGTTAAGAATGAAAAAGGAGAAAAAAGAAGATGTTGATATTTTTGTTATCCATGCAGAATCATATGCTACTAAATGTTGTTCATCATTCCTCAGGTTTAAAGAATTTTACCAGGAAGACAATGGAGCAAGGCAATCACCAAAGAAGCTATGTTATGTAGCTCCAAGGAGACCCTGACAACCTAGTCAACTTGACATGATGCAAGGACCCACTTCAAAAATTCAAGCTTATTCACATCCATATCAAAATAATTGGGACACACTCCCTCCTTGGAAACCTTGTCCATCTCAACCCCAAAACCAATCTTGGCAACATGGTTGGCAAGGTCCTTATTGGGAAAATCCTCAACATCCTCAATATTTCCCTCAATATCATCCACACCCGACTCCATGATATCCCTGCCATCCACCTCCACCAAAACCACAACCTCAACCACATCCATCTCATATATCCACCCTCACTCAACTACATGTACCACCATTTCTAAACTTGTACAATGAAGTATCTCAGCTCACTTACAATGCTGAGGTACAACACTACCAGACATATCCTCTTAATCTAAATGGTCTACATCTTAGTTCAAGAAGGGTATTGCAAAGAAGATATTTTATTAATGTCATTGGAGGACAACATCAAGAAGAAGAAGATCCAAATGAGGAGATCAAAATATCGAGGGTTGCACTTGATGAAGAGCAGAAATCACAATTAGATGTTGAGAAAGTTCCGTCATGTTTACCAACATTTCCTCCATGTGTTCAAGAGAAAAATTAGTAAAAAGAGGAATATTTGACTGCCATAATAGAAGAGAACATCCAAGGTGATCCAACTCAGCAAGTGAACCAGGGGCATCACAACTATATTGACATATGGTTCCAAACAATCATTAAGTTGCAGCAATGCACTCATCTCCAACAGTACTTGATACAATCCCAGTCAAAGAAATTCATATCTCATATTCAATTACATGTCAAAGAATGTATTACAAGTTTGCACATGATTTTATCTTTCATCTTGATGTGTACATGGCTCCATTGGAAGTATTCCTATAATTGAAAAAGGTTTTGTTTTTTTCAAGTAGAGTAGGAAAGTGAAAAAAAAGAGAATAAATATCGATGGCTAAAAACCTCTTTGAGGCACCCAAGGAAATTTTTTGGGTTAAAAAAATCCATCAAGGTAGCCCACTTTCTTTCAAAAAAGAAAAATCAAAAAACAAAAAACAAGAAACAAAAAAAATGCATTTGCATGTCTGTGTTTTCTGTGTTTGTTGTTTTGCAGGTTATTAATGGTTTCTGGAAACACAAGGAAGCATTCATATTCCTTTCCCTTATTATATTTTACCATCCATCCCATCATTCACTCCATTAATTATCGTAACTTCCTCCATCACCTCCATGCACCACATTCCTCCATTCCTGAGCACAATGTAGCAAGGAAATTCCTACAAACATCTGATGTCTAAGACTGCTACAAACATCAAGGAATTCCTACAACGCAAAAATCTATTCTTGAACAACAAGAAAAACAAGAGAGGAGCTGACAAAGAAGACCCCATACAAGACGAGAGTGCCACCCAAGTCATCTAGAGCGTCCCCACGCAGCATCTACCATGGGAAGTGTTATAGGTCAATTTGGGCACCATTCCCAATGACATGTTTAAACTAGACATCATCTCTAGAACCAATGAATAGGGTCTATCATGCCCTATCATTTCAGTTGTTACATGCCCTAAGACAAAGAACAAGGAAAAATCATCTGTGACTTCCATTGCAAGGTTTCCAAGATTTGAAGTACATGTTATATCACCTATGAGCTCACCAACGCATCCTCTCAAGGGATTAGCTGCTTTGCATATGTAGCTACCTCCATTCAAGGGTTCTCTGCAAAGCACTTCCCAAAACTCAAGAGCGTGTTGGTCAATTGGGATTGAAATTCTCATTGTATCAAAATCTCGACATGGACAGTGCCTTCTAGAAGAATTCATGTGTCAAAATTCAAATCCATGTGTCCATTCAACACCTCTAAGCTTGGGAACATGTCTTGCCTATTATTAGAAAGTCATTGATTGTGAAACTACCTTTAGCTCATCTATAAATTAAGCACAGATCCTAGTGCTTAAAAAGGAATAAATTTGGTAGATAAATGTTGTTGGATTCTCAATCGATTATTTGATTTGAGTGATATACTGCTGGAGAGATGTTCATTGTGATGAGGCTGGGTGATGCTAGAGTTGGCAACATCAAATCAATTGCTGGTTGTAACCTCCCCCTTCTATCCATTAATAAACATTGTTGTTCATTTTCCCACATATGTATCTGTATAAGCTTCTATCTTTCATATTACGGATTCTTAGCTGATATATGTATATGTTTCATGTTTCATTGATTTAACTGATTAAGATAAATATCCATCTGTATATTGCAATCTCTTTGTTGTTTAGTGTTTATGCTTGCAGGAACTAGTGTGGTGATCAAAGTTGGATTGCAAGCTACAACAAGAGCGACAGAAGGAGAATAGGAAGTGCTTGGACTCCAAGTAAGTTTCTCCATCTTTCTATGTGTCTATTTACTCTTAGGAAAAGTGTCTGCAAAGTCTTTGATTTGTATTTCTAAATGCATAACACCACATTTACGGAATGTGTTTTATCCGTAATCCATAATTCCGCATAACAAATTGGCAACTTCACTGGGGAATTTTCCTTCATCCTTCATGTATTTTTCCTGTGCTTATCCATCTAGTAGCATATACTGTTAATTATTAGGATTTTGGAGCAAATAATTGCATTATAAGTGTGTTTTAGTAGCTTTAATTTTGTTCTTTTCTGCACCCAACGCACCGTTGGTCAAGACACAATGATTTGCATAGAACTATCTCCCACTCAGGGGTGCTTTACAACGCACTGTCTCCCCTTAGAGACTAAGTTACCCCCTAAGCCAACCAAAATACTTTTGAATTTTTCATTGCCATCACTTTTAGCCTTTTGTTTGCTATGTTTTCAACTGTTTGATGCCTCATAGAGACCAGTGAATTTACCTAAATCTTCCTCCTTTGAAAAGTATGTTTGTTGAATGTCTCTTTAATTTTTTTTTCTTTATCATTGACAAATCAAATTCAAAGTATTTTATTTCTACATTATATCTATTTTATTTTGTAATGGAAATTTTCGTTAAATTCTTCATTTCCTATAGGAAAAATTGTAGTTCCATTCTTCATTTTTCCTAAAAGAGAAATTGTTGTTAAATTAATTATTTATCAAAGAAGAAAGCATTTTTTTTTGTTGATTTGATGCATATAGTTTCCTTTTTTCATTCACATTAAGGGGAATGAAAAGAAAAAATTTCATTTGCATATAGTGGATTGTGTGTTTTTGCACAGGAACAAATTAAGAAAGTTGCATATTAGTTTGTGTTCTTTGTTGTTTTCTCTCAAAACTTAGTGCTCTTTCCCTTTAGTACTTAAGATTTTCATTGAAAAAGCTAAAGTGAAAATTTTTCTTATCATTTTAGTTTGCATTCTAGGAATTTCCATCACATCATCAAGGTGAACCTTGAAAGGAAAATTGATAAACAAGATCAACTTAAAATTTACATCAATTAACCTAAAAAAGCATTGGAACCATAACAATAACATTTAGAAGGTATAGGATAGAGACGTGTTCCGACGTTGTAAAAAATAGCAGCTATTGATAATTGTCTATGATACATTCCAAGTGTGATACCTCACTCCACATACATAAGTATATCATAGCTCGTCCACGTACCTTCGGGTATATCAGGCAGTGTAATAGTACGAAAAGTATAAAGGGGTGCTCTCATTGTGGGGTTTCGCATCAGACAACACTAATACAGAATTGGTCCTCCACGTAACTTTAGGTATATTTTGGAGGAAAAATTTAGGTTGCTATCCATCCATAGTGAACCAAGTCGGCTGCCTTATAAATTGTGATACACCGAACACATTATTTGGGGAGATTGCCTGCCCGTAATTCTTGGTTCCCCAGGAGGTATTTTGCAGTTCAAAGTTTCTTGGTAAACCTTTTGCATAGCATTACCCTTTCATTTTTTTTACTTTTTTGGTCATAAAATAAATTATTCATCGTGGAAGAATAAAATCCCTTTCCCCATCATTCGCGTAGACTTGCATTGAAACCACCTTTATAACCGGAAGTCACTTCTGGCCGGTGAAGCCGACATCGCTCTACCGAAACTAGTACCATCAGTATCTCTGGTGCAGAATCATATTCCCATATACCAGAGTCGGCACAATTTTTTTTTACAAATCCTAGTTTTTCTACTGTTGTTGAGACAGAGTCCTAATAGTCACCCGTGGTCACGATCCATCCAATCAGTGAGACCATACCTCCTGAACCCAACATTGTTCAGCTAGAATTTGATCCAAATCCTGTCTCTTTTTTGCTAGAACATCTAAATCCTGAATTCAAAAGACTAGAATTTGTTCCCGTATTGGTCACCCCATGATCTATTATAGCCATTGAGTCTCCCATATCTCACAGTAAACCTCCTAAAATATACTTTGGGCCTGACAGTGAAATCCTTCCACCTAGTTTAATTTCAATTGAAGAAATACCAAAATATGAAACACCTTTCACTCCAACCAATTTTGGGGAGGATATTTACCTGTACGAGTCTTTTCCTCAATCACCTGCCTCTACTTTTGTTGATCCTATACCTATTCAAGTTCACGTCGATTCAAAAGTGTATACATTTTTTCAAGTAGCCATGCTTGAACCAACATCTTCAGTTGGACCACCTGTTCCAATCGTGTCAGCACCTGATCTCGCGACTCGGTCGATGTTCATAACTTCACCATAGTCATATTTTCATGGTGGCCCTTTTGTCCCATCAGGTTATAACTCTTTATCTGGAATTTTCTTTGGTGCATCTTCAAACCCATGGACTTCACCAATGTCATCATTTGGTATTATAAAGGGTAAACCTATAGTGATTATTGAATGGATTGATCCTTTATATCCATCATCAGGGCAATATCAAGCTAGTCCATCTGGGTCTATTCCATCCAGTATCATTTCAACTAGACTCCCTGCATTTGGAGAACAATATTTTCCATCTTATTATACTCCTCATGTTGGGGGGCAACCTATGGTCACCCACTTTGACAGTACTCCGTCATTTTTTGGTAAACCTAATGTCAAAATGAATGTTTTCCAATGGCATCTCACTTTGCCTATCCAACCACAAGTGGTTATACACTCATATCAACCAGTTCAACCTATCGAACCCACATAAATTCCACTTGTTAATACATATTTACCCCTATTATAGACTCAAATTGTTGTACAAAAACCGTTTTAGGTGGGTCCTTCAACTCAATACCCTCAATTATTGGGCCCTCAAATTCCAACTCCTTCAGCTAATTTGCAACAACAACTTGTACCTGGAATTATTTATTTACAAGTTGGATTACCATATTATGGGATGTAACAGCCACAACCATATTATACCTATCATCAACTGAATCCAAGTTATTATAATTTTGGTTATAACATTGGTTTAAAAACCCCTTAGCAGCCTCAGGCGCAAATGCCACAACCTTCATTTCAACAAGTATCGTACCTAGGTTTTGATCAACAGAATTCTCAAGCATTTTCCTATCAAAACAACCCCTATCTAGGTTACCAATAGTAGATTCCTTATGCTAGTGTTCAAAGGACTATTTAGTAAGAAATTCCATCATACCCTGGCTATGCTCAACTTGACCTTAATCGACAGTTGCCCTTTGTTGCAACTTTAGAGTTACCAGATTTAAATCGACTCACTAATTACCCAATCAACTATGCTCCTTGGTGGTCGGTGATACCCCGTAAATTACCCTCGGATATTCCTAAGTTCAATGGAAACCCTAGGGAAGACCCTTCGACTAATGTTATGACTCATCATTTGTGGTGTTCATCAAACTCCCTCAATGAAGACTCTATTCGGCTACATCTTTTCTAGAATACACTCACTGGTCCGACTGCAAAATGGTACATTGAGTTACCTAGAGCTTCTTTCGATAATTTCACTACCCTAGCTACTATATTTTTGACTCACTTCTAGTTACCCATATGATATGAAACTATAATGGAACTCTTGACTAATTTTAAACAAAATAATGCTACTCACATTTCTGATAATATTTATGAGTGGCATCATCATCGTAGAATGATTAAGACATTGGTTCTTGATCAGCTCCTTGCTAAGTGTTTCATTAAGTACCTATTACCATCTATAACTGAGGATGTGGCTAAGGGTGGTTTCGTCACTAAAGAGTAGGTCATTTATCGTGCCCAATATTTAGACTTGATTTATACTCAGTCTGGCATGCTTTACAAAAAAAATCCTAACGCACCACGATCTAATTTTACTATTCCTCCTCCATCAAAGGACTCTCATGCCAGAGACGGTATGATCAGTACTTCAAGCGCACATCATAGTAATGCATCAAATCCTACACCTTCTTCTGAAATTAATGTCGTGTCATTTGAAAAATGAAAAAGTGACAAGCAACCCAAAAGTAAGAAAAAGGGAAATCAAAGAAAAAGGAAACTTCTAACCCGTAGGAAAGATCATCTGATCAATCATCTGGAAATAGGAAACCTTGTTATCCATGCATGAAATGTAATTAATAACACTTTTTTTCGGTATTTTCCTCACTGCGCTAAAGTCTCAAAATGGTTATTACATCACATGCGTCAGTTGTGTTGATAGATCCGTTTCCGAATCCGGACGCAAATTTGTTTGCTACAGATCCAGCTTCTAGTTCCCAAGTGCTTATTCTATCTATCACAAAGCCATGAACATATATTTTGGTGTCAACGCATAATAAATATTATGGTAGTCATGCCACTAATCAACCTACTACCTCGACCACTAATCTGTCTATGGAATCAGCACCACCACCTGCTATTCCTGAATTAAATCAAGCCACCGAAGGGAGTCTTTCATAAATCGAGATATAATCCTTGAGCAAGAGCTATTCAAAATTATAATATAGTTGAAGATTTGGCTCAATCCCCTTTAGCTATGTCAGCTCTTGAGGTATTACAAAATTTTCCCTCACTGAAATAGGCTTTATTGTCGGCTATTTGTAGAATTGATCTGACTGATTCTAATCTTGTAGTATTTAATCACATGGCCTATGTGTCACAATTACCAGCAGAATTGGCATTCCCCATCCAAGTAAATGTTCTCAATCACCTTGTTCATCGTACTATTATTTATGAGGGAGCATCTATGTTAATTATGTCTCTAAACTGTTGGAAATCACTTGGCTCGTCATGCCTATCTTAATCATCAACGACGTTGAAGGATTTTGACGAATGTACATATAAGACTTCCAGTATTATTAATAACCTACATGTTGAACTAGGGGGGGAAACACTGAATGTTGATGTCGAGGTCATTGATGGACCCCTTGATTACAATATTTTACTTGGAAGTTCATGGGTATATGCTATGACTGCAATTTTTCTACATGTTTTAGAATGATTTCCTTTCCATATAAAGGTGCTATCACAGTCATCAATCAACTATCCTTATTTTCCTCCACTTCATAGGTAACTGGAAGTGTTCCGTTCGTTCATGCACCCTAACTCACACTTTAGAACATTGGTGTAGGACTCTTAAAGGATTCCACTCTCATGGGAACCGTTGCATTACTGCTGCCTGCGATGTCAGCAGAAATTGCAAGTATAGAGACCTGATACATGATCTCTTCCACTCCATCTGGCTTAAGGAAGAGTACGGGTGATTCTGAAATTCTTCCGTTGGATGATTTTCTGTCACCCAGGCCTTTTGAGCTGGCATAGAAGTCAATCTATCTGGCTTGGGCGATGAATCTGAAATCATCATCGCAGGTTTTTTGGGTTGATCGTTCCTTAGATTTCGGTATTCTGTCTGATCCTTTTTCCTCAAATTTCTTGACAGATGAGAATATTGTGGAAACCATGATGTCAAAAGGAGAAACATGGGAATATTATCATCATCATTCCCATATTCCTGATTATGAAGAAAATAATCTTAGTGAACTATATCACCCATTCATCAAAAATTTATTTTCGAATTATTTTCCTATTAATGCAATCGATTCCGAGCGAAAATTGTCAAATATTGAAGAAATCATTTCTATCAATATTTCAACCAAACCTGGCATTGTATAAAATATTCATCTTGGTGTATCTTGTTCTCCATCAAAACTCGAAACATCTCGCTCTCTCTTTTGTGAATTCCATAATGTATTTGCTTGGTCTTACGAGGAAATGCAACACATAGATACTAGTATCATTGAACATGCTATTAATATGTACCATGATGTCAAGCTGGTGCATCAACGCCTTGATCCTGTTCATCTAAAGAAGGACACTTCAATTAAAGAAAAAGTTGAAATTTTTTTCTCGTGCTGGTTTCATTTACCCTGTTAAGCTAACTAAGTGGGTTTCCAACATCGTTCCTGTCATGAAAAAACAAGGAACCATCAGAGTGTGCTTCGATTATTGGGATGTCAATCTTGCTTGTCCAAAAGACAACTATTCTACTCCCTTTATAGACTATATTATTGAAAATTATGCTGGATGTGAAATATTTTCATTCATGGATGGATTTTCTGGCTACAATCAAATCAATATTTGCCTAGAGGATCAGTATAAGACAACATTCATCTGTCCCTGGGGCACATTCTCTTATCGAAAACTACCGTTTGGTTTAAATAACGTCGAGGCTATTTTTAAGAGAGCAATGGATTATGCTTTCAATGACATCAAGCACATTGTTCAACCCTATCTAGACGATTTACTCGCACATTCACGAAATCAAACTAATCACCTGATGCATTTGAGAGCCATATTTTTACGCTGCCGACACTACAAAATATGCCTCAATCCACATAAATGTGTGTTTTTTGTTGCTTCTGGTTATTCGCTTGGACTCTCCATCTCAAATGAAGGAATCCGAATCGACCCATTGAAGGTCCAAGCCATTCTTGATTTTCTTGCACCATCAAATTTACTTCAGATACAGAAACTTCAAGGAAAGGTGAAATTCCTAAGGAGGTCCATACCCAACTATGTCGAAATGGCTAAAGGATTTACTTGGCTCTTGAAAAAGGGGATTACCTTCCATTGGGACCAAGTTGCGTAAGCTTCTTTTGATGTTTTCAAAGATAGTCTTATCTAGGCTTCATTAATGTATCACCCCAATTATCAGAGTGATTATTTCTTATATATCACCATGGCTGATACAACCATTTCTATGTATTGGTCCAAGTAGAAAATGGGATAGAACATCTTATCTATTATTTGAGTCGAAATCTTTTCGATATGGAAGTGAAGTATTCGTACGTAGAAAATCTTTCCTTCATGGCTGTTCAAGCTATCCAAATATTTCACCACTATATCCTGTTCCAGAAGACGATTGTCATTTCGGATTGCAACCCCATGACTTATATCTTATCACGTCAATTGCTGGGGGGAAAATATTCAAAATGGATTGTCATTTTGCAGGATTTTTATTGGAATTTATTAAATCCATGCAAAATAAGTCCTTATTTTTGGCTGAGCTTCCCTGTGACCTTCCCTCTGATAGTATTGCTACTGCGTTAGAACCATCTATTCCTGACAAGTCTCTATTTTTTATTGAATCATTTGATCCTTGGCATGGGATTTTATCAATTATCTCCAGACCCAGAATTTTCAGCCTGACACCTCTCACTCTGACAAGCGACGTGTTCAATACCAAGCCAAATTTTATCTAATCGTCGGTGATACACTTTATCATCATGGTGTCGATACAATTTTAAGAAGGTGCCTCACTCATGAGGAGGCTGAAAATGTTTTAAATGGTTGTCATGCTGGGGCTTCTAGTGGACACTTGTCTAGATATGCTACTGCGTAGAATATACTCCACGTCAGTTAAGTTTGGCCTACCATATTTCGTCACTGCATCCTCACGGTCAGGATTTGTCATGTGTGCTAGATATTTGATCGTAAAGTCCGCAAACCGCCAGTGCCAATGCATCATGTTGTCTCTGTGGGACCATTTTCGAAATTGGGTATTGACTTCATGACCTGTAACTCTCATTTGTCTAGGGGGCATGGCTGTATTATTATCGCAGTAGGCTACTTTACCAAGTGGGATAAAGAAATGCCTACATTCAATAACACAGGACAAACAGATCCATTGTTTTTCTTTAATAATTTCATTGCACGGTTTGGGGTCCCATAGGCTATAGTTATAGATCATGGGAAGCATTTTCGCAACCATATGATGACTGACTTGATTGCCAAGTTAGGATTTTTAAATGATAATTCTACTCCTTATTATCCACAATCAAATGGAGAAGTTGAAGCTATCAACAATATTCTTAAACACATGCTTCAACGAATGATAGGAGTTCATAAAAGAAACTGGCATTTGATCCTGTACTCGGCCTTGCGGGTGTACCGAACCTTGGTGAGAAACGCAACTGGATTTACTCCCTTTCAATTGGTGTATGGTCTGGAAGCTATCTTACCAATCCAATGTAAAATACCATCATTGAAACTCACAATTAACATGTTACCTTACACCTCAGAAGAAGAAGCATTTTTTTTTAACCTCATCCATCTTGATGAAACGCATCGTGAAGCCCAATTGGCCAACGAAGCACATAAGAGACGTATAAAGGCGCAATACGACAAAAATGTCCAGCCTCGAATTTTCTCAGAGGGAAACTTGGTCCTTATTTATGATCAAGAAGATAATGTAACAGGTACAAGGAAATTTAAGCCATTATGGCATGGCCCCTATATTTTCAAAAGAATTCTTGCTAAAGGTGCTTACAGGTTAGTGGATTATGATGGAATTCCATTGGCACAACCCTAAAATGGGTTGTATCTGAAACGTTACTACGCTTAATCATGAGCGTAGCAATTTTTGGTATTATATTGTATATATATGCTGTTGATTTGCATTCAGTGTCTTATTTTTTTTTTAGAGTTTTCTTGACGTTAGTAATATTCTTTACATTTCATCGCAGATGTCTGAATATTTGGAACCATTTGTTGGATATGTTGATGGTGCTAGTCATAGTATGCATAATCTATCCTCTACAGCGTGGGCCATTTACACTCTGAACGACGAGTTAGTGAGTTTTCGAGGGATTTTTATCGATAGATCGACAAAAAATATCACTGAGTATAGTGAGTTGATCGAACTTATCTCTGATGCCATTTCATTTGGTATTAACCACATCATCATAAGGTTAGACTCACAACTTGTGGTGTTACAACTTACTAGTGATTATACTATTCTAAATCCAGCACTGCGTCGTGTATTCCTAAGAGTTCGACTTTTGAAAAGACACTTTGATTTTATTCAATATCAACACATTTCCAGAAACTTGAACACATTGACTGATTCTTTACCGAATCATGTTTTAGACAGACATTTGCAACACAAGTAAAGATACATTCACATAATTGAATATGATTACGCAATAAACATAGGAAAACACTAAAATCAAATAGATTGATAGTTATAGGTTTTTACAAAAATCTGTGCCCAAGACACATTGGTCATCTGACCTCAAAATGTATGCAACATGTCAAAATTAAACTAGTGATGTTGATGGTAACATGCTATAGATCTAGTTGTCCTACACAATAACCGCATCTAGCGGTTAGGAATGCCTATAGTGTGGTGCTGTAGTCGTATGGGTAACTCTTCGATCCAAAAATATGGAATCCCAAATGTAAACCGTTCTATGTGCTGCCCAACCTCAGATAGAGTCTCAGCCATATATAAATCCTAAAGGACTACTCTCCCGACAACCCTCTCTGCTGGCTCATCCACTCCATGCTCTGGTTCCTCCACCGGTTGAACTCGACCAACATCTAAATTACATTAAAGCTTTAGTTTAGCCTTGGGAAAACATAAAAATACAAAAAATTGTATAAAACTTAGAAAAATAAAAAACATGGTCAAAACATTCTTACCTATTGCACCCCACTAAGCACCTTTTAAAGCTAAGTATGGATCTCCTAGGAAATCGATGCCTACGTATGCATACTCATCGATGGCGATAACCTGTTGCCTGAAACAGGAAAAGAATGCAGTTGACAACATAATGGAAGATTGGCCTACATGCCTAGCCATTGGTTTTACCCATCTCTGCATCCTCGGATCTCTAGGGTTAGACACAACCAGTGTCACATGCTGAGGCTGCATCTGTGTAATTTTCTCTAAGGAAAATGAAATGAGGATCGAACCATAACTAAATTTTTTCTTCCTTCCTCCATTTTCCTTGTTTATTTGTTCTTTTCTCTAAGAAATTATAGCTTCAGACTAGTTGAAGACTGTTGGCTCCCTGCACTCTACATATATGATCTATTCGCTACATGTAGTGTAACAGTGTCGGCAAGCTTTGCGATCATGAAAGGAACGGTTCTCAAAGGAAAATATTGAATTTCACAGATGTTCATTTTCCCATCATTTCTTAGCTCTTCCCCTGGATAGAAATATTGCAAAAACATAGTCTCTCATTGTGTCTCCTCCAAGAGCAGATCTTAAGAGAGAAATAGGCAAGCCTATCCTCGACAAGCCTGTAAGAAAATATACATCCTCCACTGTAATAGGAACCACTTTGTTCCTAATGTGAAATTCCTCAATAGCCAGATCTCATGCTTGAACTAGGAACTCCAAGAGTTCTATTTGTTGCCTCATCCCTGGCAAGCATAATTACTTTAATAACCGACAATATCTTAGGATTCTTACTATACCAGGATCATTTAGGGAAATCATATTTTCTTCCTCATGCTCTCTCTCTCTCCAAGTAATTGTCATTCTAGTCTGATGAATTCCTAAAACATAACCATAAGACTCATTAGACTCCTTTTAATGCAAAAAGTTAGGAAAATTTTGGGTATAATGCAAAGAATAAAAAATGTGAATTTCGCCCAACGAAGTCTTGAACAAGGGATAGTGCATTCCATATGCACCTGGGCTTCAATTTATGTGCTCCACAATGCAATTTTTGATGCTCAAGGGTGTGTTGCCCTCTTTGGAAAAATAATTTACCCTAAGGGGCCGAAATCCCTAAAAATTTGCAATTAAAGGAAATGAATTGACTACTGAAAGAAACAGAGGGTTTATGGCACAAACCTGGATCAAACGATGATGAAAACCATCCACAGAATCGATCGCAATCAATGGCTAAATTTTGGGGGCAAAAATAGGTTCAGAGCTCCAAAATGCAAATGGTAAAAATGAATAGTACAAATCTTTTTATTAGTCATTTGATTATTTGAAAATCATATTTATTGTTGTGACTATGGTTTTATTCTATTTTTATCATGAAACAGGTATTTTTAATCCATTTCATGTTGTTTTGAACAAGTTTTTCAACTGATGAGCAGATTAGTCATGCAGATTTATTTCAAGAATGATTTGACCACAAAGCATACTTTTATCCTTATTTTTCGAGCTTTGATAAAAATGAAAAAGGACTTAAAGCACATTTTTATTTCTTTTTTGAGCTCCAATAACAGTGAAAAAGGAATTCCTGAAGTCTTCTTTTAGATATTTTTAGACTCCGATAATGTGAAAATATTTCCTAGCACTTGTCTTTTTGAGCTCGTAAAAGTAAATGAATTGATATCTACTCAGTATAAGTTTAACCCTTTTCCAGACAGAGATAGATTATTTAGAAAAAAGGAATGCCTTAGTCGAACATGGCTAAGAGGTTCTCTCAAATATTATTTTACACGTTTTCAGATCTCAATGACACATTTACGAAAAATTACTTATGGAGTTTTCTTTCGTCCACTTTTTAAAACTCTCTAAATACGAAAAAGGATCGGGTTGTCACTATCGTTAGGCTCGTTAAAAAATAAAATAGTGTCGGGCTTGTCGATCATGGCAAGAATTGAGTTTCATTCATCACTAGACTCGTTAAATTATTAAATAGCAATACATTATTTTCCTAAAGGGTTGAATTATAGATCAAGCATATGTTATCCTCTCAATCTTGTTAAAAAATAAAGAGGTACTAGTCGACAAATGACCGGGGAATGTTTGGGAAAGTGAAAAGAACTTTTTACGGTAGCAGTTCGCTCTTGAACATGACACTTCACTCCATCATTGTGATTGTTTGGGTTGGGTAATATTCTTGATGGTTCATTGATACCTATGGTTCATCATACCTTCACTTAGGTTTTGGTTCAATGATGCCAACTCATCTCAGTGTCACTGATAAGTTCAAGAGAAGTCATCCAGTGAATACTCGTCCTTCTACAATACTCATAAGCCTTCATTCTCATGACAGTCATCCCTGAACATTGCAATATCAAGTCATAATTTGTCTCTGAAATTAGTAACTCCCATTTCAAAATAAAGTGACTTCCCGTTGATGTCATATCATCATCCAGGAAGTTTACTTATAAACATCATCTTCCAGCACAATGAGGCTTGTTACAGCATCGACAAGATCCTTGCTTCTGGACTTTTGACTGAAATATTTTGTTTGGTGTTCGACATAAAATCATCTATTCACGCCTTACGAAATGTACTACATTATCTTGAGGGAAATTAACATCAATGGTGGTTCTCTCATGTTTGTTAATAGCTCACATGATTGGCTAGTAATCAAACGATGTATTACCATGTTCGACTACGAATCATATTTTCGCATGGCTAGACTTGTACCTGAACGATCGAGTGAACGAGATAGGAAGACCCCTGATCTAGTTTCAGCCATCCAAGCTGCAATTTGAGGATTTTTGTACACATCATCTATACGGTGAATTTACATACAAATCATCATTTGAACATGGGCCTATATCTGTAGGCATGTATGTATTGGGCAACATTCCAATGTAGACGACTTTTTGCACTATGTACATGTTATTAGACAGTTTATGTGCTGAGCATGGGAATGCCCTACCTTAGCAATTCGTGATCAAGAGGATATATCATGATGTAATGTATTGTAATACTGATGCAGGTCGCCACTCCGCTTTAGTTCCAGCCCATCAAAGTGTAAATAATCTCATTCAACAATTATTGTTATTATTATTCCGACTTCATGCTTTAGGGGGCAATCTGTTATAGGTAAATTTGGGCACCATTCCTAATGGCCTGGTTAAACTAGACATCACCCCCACAACCAATTAATAGGCTCTATGATCCCCTATCATTTTAGTTTCTACATGCCCTAAGACAAATAGCAAGCAAAAAATCATCCATGACTTCCATTGCAAGGTTTCCAAGATTTGAAGTACATGTTATATCACCTATGAGCTCAAAAACGCAGCCTCTCAAGGGACTAAATTCTTTGCATATGTAGTTACCTCCATTCAAGGGTGCTCTAAAAATCACTTCCCGACACTCAAGAGTGCGTTGGTCAATTGGGAGAAAAATTATCATTGTTCCAGAATCTCCACATGGCCAGTGCCTTCAAGAAGAGTGCAAATGTGTCAAACTTCGAATCCATGTGTCCATTCAACACCTCTGAGCTTGGGAACATGTCTTTCCTATTATTAGAGTTTCATTGTTTAGGAAAATACCTTAATCTCATCTATAAATTGAGCATAGATCCTAGTGCTTAAAAGGGAAGAAATTTGGTAGATAAATGTTGTTGGATTCTCAATTGAGTATTTTATTTCAGTGATATACTGTTGGAGAGATGTTCATTGTGATGAGGTTTGGATGATGCTAGAGTTGGTGACATAAAATCAATCATTGGTTGTAACCTCCCCCTTCTAACCATTAATAAATATTATTGCTCATTTTCCCACATATGTATCTCTATAAGCTTCTATCTTTCATATTATGGATTCTTAGCTAATGTATATGTTTCATGTTGCATTGATTTAACTGATTAAGATAAATAGCCATCATTATATTGCAATCTCTTTGTTGTTTAGTGTTTAAACTTTTAGGAACTAGTCTAGCGATCAAAGTTGGATTGGAAGCTACAACAAGAGCGACAGAAGGAGAATAAGAAGTGATTGTACTCCATCTATGTTTCTCCATCTTTCTGCGTGTCTATTTACTCTTAGGAAAAGTGTCTGCAAATTCTTTGATCTGTTGTTCGAAATGCATAACACCACATTTAGGGAATGTGTTTGATCCATAATCCATGATTCCACATAACAGGAAGGAACATTAAGGAAATATCAGTAGCTCACTCAGATAGCTTCTCATTTATCAAGTTGCTCACTCAGAAAACAGGAAAATAAAGAAGTGCACCACATATAAGAGGCTTGTATCCAAATTCCAGCTCCTGCAAATGCCTTAACAACAACATATAAACTCAGGTATAACTTTTCACCCCTCATTATGCATCCATAATAGCTAGAAATAATTAAATTTGCAGATTTAGAATTTAAGGGGCAGAAAGGTGGCCAGCTAGCTTGGCCACCATCGTGAAGTATGACTAGGGAGAACTACAAAGTCACACCACCTAGGCATGCAAAGGAAAACTTTGATTAAGTGGAGTAGCAGAGAAAGAGGGGAGGAGACACATAATATCAACCAGTTAACAAAAAGAGTGTCCAAATGTCTATAACAGAAATTGGAGTTGAGCCAAGTTACATGAGCACTCAAAAATTAGCTGTGCAATCTAATAAAAGAGATCTCATCTCATCCAAACCAATGAATTAAGTTTTTTTTTTTGAGGTAGAGAGACCGAAGGGAGTCGCAACACAACAATACTAAGAGTGGGCTATGTATTTGAATAATGTGCAACAACATCAGTAGCACAACATCACCAGCATTCGAGCTAGCCTCTGAAGTATACTGCATATAAGACATAGGAGCAATGGACGAAGGGAAGCTTTTCTCCTAGCCTTGGAGAAGAAAGAGAAGAAGGATGAGAGGAGCCAAAAGAAGAAACAAAAGAGGAACAAGAAGAATAAGAGGAAGAGACAAAGAGCCAAGGAAAAATAGAAGAGATCGCAATAGAAGTCATAGAGGTAGTAGGAAGTGAGCAAGAAGCTGACTCACAGCACAACACCACATCCCCTTAAGCCAAAGAGGTAGTTACCACCTTAGCTCCTTTGAGTGCAAGGGGAAAAGGCAAACCTCTATGTATTTCAGCACTGACAAGAGTCAGAGCATAAGTTAGAGAGAGTTAGAAAATCCTCCCATGAGCCTGATTATCATTAAAAAAATCGCCAAGGAGGAGGAAAGAATCAAAGAAACAGTTCTCAAGGAGCAGCTATAGAAGGCATAGGTAGAGAATGTAGCACTGAAGGAGAAATTGCAGCAAAAAGAACAACAAGTAGCAACCCCAGTAGACTTATGCATAGAATCCCTTTATCACAGATTCCCTTCTGACTCATATGCTGTGTACCTCAAGGAGAAATGGCTCCTATTTCAAATCAAAACTCTAGCCTCCCATGGATCACTACCTTTCTAAAGATTGTAGGCAATTCAGGAATTTATACAAGAAAGCTAACATGGCTGATCATGCAAAGATGGAAAAGTTTTATGTGCATAACCTTGTGCTAACAAATCTGGATATTTGGGAGCCAAATTCCACAATGGGGAAAATGAAGTTGATGGCTGTAATATCTTGGATGATGAATGAGGAAACTAGAGCAAAAGCGATATGGAGGGTCATGGGAAGAAGAAAAAGAGAACCCTTATATATCATACCAGAGTTTTTCAGCCCAAGAGGAGTCATCCTTACCTGTCGCAAGATTGAAAGGAGCCCTGCACTAGTTGAAAGCTACCTTCATACTCAAACATAGGTAATAGGCCACTTTGAAGATGTTTCTAGGATGATAGAAGATGACTACATTATGGTTAGCCAGAGGAGATAGAACAACCTCCTTCACAGCCTCAAGAACAGGGGGTACCATACTCTAGAAAGATTGAGGGGTGCATTGGAAAGGGCACCATTATACAAGAGGGCCATGCATGCCAAATAGATCTAATCGTTGGTGTTAGTGTCAGTATTTGCATACTTCCACTAGGGATCAAAACACATTTTTCATGTGCATCTTAGTTTACGCACTCTAAGAAAATTTCAATCATTCCATTAGGTCATGATATAAAATTGTTCCACTGGTGGTTGTCCTTGTCAAGTGTCCCATTTTCCTTCACAAGTATATGACTACTGACCCTCTTCCATGTTTTCATCATACTCGAAATAAATCTACTCTTTTTTCACTTTTAGTCAAAATCACTCATTGAGATAGTTGTTTTTTTATTTTCCATTAGGTCACTAGGGTTTCATTAGGTCAGCTCATTGCATGGTCTCATGTGCAATAAAGGGCAACAGAAGGTGTGAAGATGTTCCAGGAATAAAACTCCTTATTTGTTTCAGTTAAGTTTTCCATGTAAATTTACATTTCATTTTTGTAAGTTTTCATCTCAAAAATGACATTTTTGAGATAAAAATAGAGATATTTTTATGTTCTAATTTTATGTAATTTTAAAGTCATTGTATGTAATAAACCAAAAAAGCTTCCTATTCCTACCTAAAGAAAATTTCATTTAAAGATACAAAGATCATGTCAAAGCATCCAAAGCACCAAAAGCATCAAAAATTATTGTGAAAGGTTAATGAGAAGAAAGGAAAATGTGAGTTCCAATCATTCAAAAGTCAAAATCATGCAAGATATAAAAAGCTCATTTTCCAAAAGAAAGCCTCATTTGTTCATTTACCAAGAGAAGAAATGAATTTTGGAGCAAGAGAGTTGATCAAGGAGAGAAAAATTGAAGAAATTGCCTGGCGTTGTGCTCTTGGGTTAGGTGTCGTGCTTAGGCCAAAGGTGTTGTGCTTAGGGAAGTTCTGGCAGTGTAAATTTCAATGGCGTCGCACTTAGGAGAAGAGCGTTGTGCTCGTGGGTGAGGTGTTGCGCTTAGGCCAGAAACCCTCCAAACTCTTCCAAATTCTTCAAATTTTTCTTTCTTCCCTAAAATCAAGTAATTAAAATTCCTTTCTACTTTTCTTCCTTAATTTTATGCTTATGGGTAAAGTTTATATTGGCAAGAAACTCACAAAAACCCTAGTTTTCCTTAAATCCCCATCCCCATGACAAAATTTCCCAAAAACCCTCTTGTCCAAAAATTATTATCCCTAGACCCTACTAATTCACCCCATACTCCTGAAAAACACTTAAACTACCCATCCCTAAGTCCCTTTACCCTTTTCCATTAAAACCCCAATTTCTAGGATTTTCACTATGTTGCCTAGATTTCCCCGTACCCTTGACCTATAATTAAATTTTCATTTTCATTTCTTTTCATATTTTCACTCCCCATCACCTCAAAAAATTTCTTAACCCTTGTCCCCATCTCCCTTAATTTTTGTGGCTCTATCCCTATTCCCTAAAGCCCTCATTTCATCATTTCTTTCCCTGATCCCATTCCCTTCACTCCCTCTCTAACTCTCCATTTTCTTTCCTTTTACCTAGGGTTTTAAAAGTTACAAAGAAAAAATCATGGAGAGAGAGGACATATATTACGTTGAGGAATAACACAGTTATGATGAGTTTGAATGGCTAAATACAAGAGGCCTCAAAAGAGCCTTAGAGCAAGAAGAGCAAGAAACTCAAAATTTGACTATTGAACAGTAGTTAGCGAAGGAAATTGAAGACAACAGAGAAGTGTGGCTTGAGAGAGTCAAAATTCACTTAGAGAAGCTGCTATTGAAATCCAGCAAAGATAATTAGATGCTCAGGCACATGGCCCATCACTATCAGGCACAGAAAAAAATTTGCAATATCAAGGACAAACAGATGAAGGATAAATCAAGGAAGATATGGAAGGGAAAGAAAGGAGGGGATAAACTCAAGATTATTGCTGAAGCCTCCTTAGCTCAAATTTGACAGGTGTTTGTGGCCCCTTCCCACAAACTTTTATAAATTTAGAAATTTTGAATATTTTTAAGCTTTTGGGCAATTTTGGAAAACACACAGGAAATTCTACTCTAAGCGTAGTGCCTTGGCGCTGTGCTTTTTCTTGGGGCATCCAATGAGAAAAATTAAGACATAATTGGGTTCATAATGATGAGGAAATACCCCGTATACGTTTTCTAATCATTTTGAGCAAAAATGGTCAGGAAAAAGGGCCAAAAAGACCGAAAAAATCATGTTTCTGCCTCTTTTCAGGATGGTGCTGTGCTTAGAGATAGTCTGGGACAATGTCATTTTTAGGGGTGAATTCAAGTAAAAATTAGAAACCAAAAGAATATATAGAAATTAGACAGGACATGCTTTCCAATGAGCTATTATGAGCTCAATTTGGACACCAAGAAGAGATTCAAAAGTGACTTGCAAGAAGACCTATTTTTCCCTCCTTGGCGTTGTGCTTAGGATAAATTTTCTTTGTTTTAAACTTCTCTGTTTTTCACGGAATTATTCATTTTTATCTCACTAGTTGGGTTTTTCAATGATGTAATTGGTAAATATTAATGTAATTATGATGAGGATTAGTTTACTATGGGTAAATTCATTAACACGAGTCCTCTAGAGGTCAAATGAATCAGTTTCCTCTCTTTTAGAGGGAAGTTGTTTGGTCTTCCTAGTATTTAGATTCTTGTTCAACATTTGGTGGAAACTAATCCTCGTCTCTTGGATTCGACTCCTTAAGGCTAGGGAGAGTGGTTTTGAGGTCTATATCTTCTTCTTCTTTTTCATTTTTATAGGTTGGATTCACTTGGAGCTTTGGCATTCATCAAATTTGAAGGTATTTTTATGGGATCCATGTGGTATTGTGTTTAGTTTTAGTTTCTTCTTCTATGCTCATATTTTTAAATGTTTTTTAATTCATCCATAATTTCAATGTGAATAAGTGAATTTTTTCAAGTTATATGAATAGAATCCATAATTTTTATGCTCTCTTTTGGGTTAATATTCATGGTTTGTAATTTATTCAGTTTAGAAATAAATCATGAGTTCACCATGCTATTTCTAGCTTCTCACCTGTCTTTATCATCTTACCCATCAGAACCCTAAAGTGCTAAAAATTATACCTACCTTGCCCCATAGAGCACCCTGCAAATTTTGACCTAATTTCCTTTCCCTAGCCTTTTGAATCCTCCTGATATAGCAAAACCCTCACAATGAAAATCAAAACTCTGAGTTACTATACCTAGCCTAATATATTTTTTCCTCAGTCATTTTTGGCTTTGATTCATATGGAGAGAGCCCTCTCCTCTCCCAGTAGGGTTGGCTACTTTGCTAAGCATGGTTTGAGGTTACCTCGGAATTGCTTCTCTCAACCTGAGGTTAAATCAGAGTGATAAAATTTTGGTGACCATACTGGGGAAGGAAAAGATCATGTCTTCCCTGGGAAAGAACAACAAAGTTGGATTTGATTGCTGATGGTGGACAACGATCAAATGCATATGAAGGCTGAACCCTTCACCTGGTGACTCCATTCACTGAAAGATCCAGAAAACTAACACCTGAGGGTGAATCCACTGCATGAATATTAGTATCTTCAAGAATATTCAAGATGAGAACTATTGCAAGAAGGTACTCTTCCATGAGCTGGGATCACATTCCAGGTTTCCCAAATAAAATGTCTAAGGTAGATTGGCAAAGGAATTTCCTATATTTAAAGATGATTATAGGAATGATGCTACTTTACATCTGGTTAAATTTCACATGCATACACGCAAGTTGAAGGTTGAATTTCCTGAAGATTGTCTCTTAAATATGTTCATGGCTTCTCTTGAAGGAAAAGCATGATCTTGGCATGAAGGTTTGCCACCTGCCAATATTTTTTCTCTTAGAGTTTTCCATTCAATATTTTATGAAGAATACAAGGATTCATACCCTTCTTTGTCTTTCATTAATAATTTTTCTGATCAATTTGAGGTTTTCATTCAAAACCTAGAAGATTATTATGATGATAGTGAGTTCATGGATGAAAAGATCTTGGAAGCCTTGCATGACAATCCTTTTCATCACCAAAAAGTGAAAGTTTTTTCTCTCATGGAAGAAAAAGATGATGTATATTGTCTTGATGTTCATAAAGACATCCCATAGGAGAAAGTTATTGCAGTAGTACAACAAGTTGATCAACCAAAGGTTAAAGAAGATATTCATCATCCTTGTGAATCTTCAAAAGAGAAAGAAGGAAATTACTGTGTTATCCAAAGAAAACAAAGAGTACTTTCTCCTTTGTCTGAAGATGAGATATATCATCTCTTGAATAGTCATATTACGGCCCAAGCTAATACAGGTCTTCCGAGTTCACATAATCAGGAAAGTATTGGTAAATCTTCTTCCATTTTTTAAAATGAAAATCTATGTTTAAATGAGAAAAGTCCTTAAACTAGATTTATAGATCATCATGAAGAAAGACAATCTCCTTTTTCAATGTTCACATTTGACTAAGTTTCTCCTCAAACTGATTTGCCTAAGTATGATGAATCTGAAGATAATTTTGATGAGGAGCTTGATGAAACTATACAATAAATTGTTGTGAGTAAACCAATTTATGATGATGATTCCATGCAAGGAGATCAGCTAGTAGATATTTTTTTCTTTCATGAAGATGATAGCGCTCTCATGTTTGATAATCCTGGACAATGTTTCTTGTTTAAGGATGACTTAGACTATGAATTTGAGGAATGTGAATAAGAGGGAGACAGTATGCCAGAGATAGAATCAAAGTTACCCATGGTTGAGGAATTTTCAACCAACACTCAGATAGCAGAAGGTTATACTTCCCTATGCCTTTCTATGGATCAACAAATAAGTGTTCTTTCAGGTCAGAATGAAGGGATTTCTTGTGTTTTTGGTTGTTCGATCTCAAGACAAGGTAATGCTTCAGGATTTTCAAAATCCCTTCAGTAATATTTTGCAAGAATTGGAGAAGATGAATTTTATTTTGTTTTTCAGCATAAGCCTTGGTTTCAATTTTTATTGTGAGTTTCCTACATGTACATCATTTTTCCTACTTGAGGAAAGTAAGAGAAAAAATTTAGTGAGTAGCCATCTCCTGGATTGGTTACATTGGAAGGATCATTTCACATAATTGGAAATTGTACATCAGATTAGAGTAGGTTGGTATCATTTTAGTTTGATTTTATTTTATTTTCAGCAAGTGTTGAAAGGATTCATTTTTTTTTTAAGCCCGAGGTCAAGGCCCTAAGGCTTTGATGATCTGTTAGTGTGGGTTGAAGTTTGCAGTATGTTTTCAGTTTTAGTTTTAGTTTTAGTTTATAGATTGGACTCCATTTCCCAATGAATAAGCACTTGGTCTATAGTGTTCCTGGCACCTCCCACACAACTACCATCCTCAGCTGGAGCAAATGTTAGTATCAGTATTTGCATACTTTTGTTAGTATGAATCTTTTGTCGAAGTGTACGAAAAAAGACCACTTTAGCTACGCATAACTTATAGCCCTAACATCAAATGTGGCTGCCAATATCTTCATATCTGTAGTTAGTTGATCAAGACAAGTGCTGCAAAAAACCAGATCTATGCATAGAGAGACATTAAGCAGTAAAAATAAGGTTTTGCTACATACATCCAATAGACAAGACAAGAACAATATTTTTTGAAAGAATTTTTGTATTAAGGGCACCTGGGAGGAAAACAAGAAGGTTTTTCCAATTCTCCTCAATGGGATGGGTTCTTGGAAGTCCTCAGCACTTCAGATCTAGTATTTCTCTCTCTTGTTGGTGTAGAAAACCCATACAAAGATAAAACTCAAAGGGAGTTCACACAGCAAATAATGGAAAATGTGACCAAGTGTATAGATCCAGAGTGATCTAATAGGCAACAAAAGGTGAAGAATGATAGGGAAAAACCCTCCTATTTATAACAAAATATTGGGTCATTCTATATCTTGGTGCATGATTAAAATAACATTAACCAAATCTAGATCTACCTTTTATGGAATATTTTATTATATTTGTTGGAGGGAAAAGGTATTTGACTTGGGTCAAATCCCTTTATTTATGAATAATAAATAAATAAATGATTTATTTATCATTTTAAGGAAGTGGTTGAAGGATAATCAAATAAATAGTGATTTATTTAATTATTTATGGGTGATTTAGCCATATTTAACAAGGAATATTATTTAAATAAGATTTAAATAATTATTCCTAGAAAATAATAAGATAAATAAATATTTATCTAATTAATTTCTTTGTTTTGGGTTAAACATGACCAGGAAAGTCAAACAAATATAGGTTTGTTTAATATTTCCTTTTGGGGTTTCCTGTTTAGACCATAAACAACCTAATAAATGTGTTTTATTAAGTTATTTTACATAGTGAAAGCAATTTTACTTAGGGTAAAATTGGTCTTACATGGTGTACTTGGGTCCATCTTATGATAGTAGGTTAGATGACCAAAAAATGGTGTAACAGATTGCCCCCCAGCGTGCGAGTGTTAGGAGCAAATCGTATGACCGAAGTATGTTGTAAGAACTCAATCACCTCGTACATCAACAAGTAGCCGAGAGAAATGAGTATGCTAATGCTAAAGAACTAGACTCGAGAGACGAGGACTTACAGTAACAAGTCTCTTTTTATGAGAGGGTAAAATTGCCAAAGGGTAAAATTGTATAGCTACCTATGCCCGCCGGACAAAGTACAAAAGAATAGTGTGTCCAGTAAACAAGGGACCGTACCATAAAGTATAATGGCACAGCCCATGAGCTGCAGAGATACAATGAGGGATCCTACATACATGTTGTGCCTGATATAACAGACTTATACAATATCCAGCATATGAGATACAACACAGCCCCCCCAAATGCCCCCTACAAGCGGGGAAGGGCTCACAAAATCTGACTGATACATGCAAATCAAAGAGGCGCTGCAAGTGGCTAAGACCGACATCATCAAATATATGGATCTGCATCGAAGGCTGCAATGAAGAGGTCATCCGGGCATGTGGGGGGCTACCTGCAGGGTCACCCCCTCATGAGGGTTGAGACATCTCACACACACCCGGGCATCACCAAGAGCTGCTGCTGCATCACTGGACCATCAAGCATACGGATCTCGATCATGCTGAAAGGAGCTGAAGTGGAGAAACAATCAAGTCAAAGGGAAATGAGAGATCCCTTTGCCTGATCCGAGGCACCGAACAAGAGTGGAAGCTAGAACCAAGGTACATCGCTCTCTAGACCTGTCCTCTGGAATGAAGGAGCTCATGTCGACAGAAGGAGGTCCGCCGTAGGTGAGGCAATGAGAGATCCTCAACTAAGGCACGAGAGAAAATAGTAGAGCGATTGACAGACTAATACCAATGATGATGATGGAATGGAGGGGACTGAGTAGAAAATGGACGACTTCCCTTGCTAGAGCATAAAGGACATGAATGACATGGCAGCGACTGACACAATATCATAAGGGATAGGGGACAGTGGGACTGAAGGTCATAATATGCGACACAAGAGAGAGACCAAGAAATGAAGGATGGAGGACTATAGCGGGGTACAAAGGGACTCGGGATAGACTCCATGAATGTAATGATGACTCAACTTGGATGCTCTAAACAAGGGTGACTCGATGGTGCTGCCACACAGAAAAGGTCCCATGGGGGACCATGAAAACATGAGTACAAGATGGTAGCTCATGACGAAAATCGACACGAACAACGACAAGTATGGAGGCAAAGTGGTGCCCCAAGTACAAGTGTTGTAAGTGAGGAAATTCGATTTTGGGGGGAGGTGAAGTGACCCATCTTGGACAAAAGGTGTCCTGGTGAAGAATCAAATCAGAAAAACCTAACAGATACCCATTTGAGTGCCCGGTGAGAGCTTTCCAACGGTGCAGACGATTTGTCAAACGGAGCTATGGTATGGTCGCAGCAGGTGAAAGAAGAAACAAGGGTTCTCTTTTAATAAGGCAGTTTTCCCTCCAAATCCACTCATTTGCTAGTGTTGCTGTGGTGAATTTAGAGAGGAGAGAAGGCCCTAAATCTTGCGGCGAGCGTAGCGGACAAACCGACCGTTGGAATCGAGATCCGTCAGTTGCAGGTAAGAGGCCTAACCTTACTCTTTCATTTTGATGGATTGAAAGTTCAATTTAGGGCCCAAATCTCGGGAACATACCCTCTTTGCCCCAGTCTCTACGTAGGGTCGCACTTTTTGCGCGAAAATCTGTGACTTTTGGGAAGCGGTTTGAAAAAAAAGTGTGACTGTCCCGAGTTGGCCCGAAAAGTGCGTATTTTTGAAGAACGAGGGGATTTTAGTCTTGTGTTAGGTGAGATTTTGGTTTTTTGTGGATGGTTGTAGTGTTTCCTATCATTATCTTTGACAAAGATGATGTTTGTGTAGATATATGGAATATACGGGTCGAAATTTGGAGAGAGAGACACAGGTACATTGCGGTCGGAGATCCGGGAGGATCGGGGTGTCTTTCGCATGCGGCCGGGTTTGGGGTTTTTGAAGTTTTTGGAGGAACCCTCGATGAGATAAGGGAGCCTTGTTGGCCGGATTGTCGGTTATTGGGATCAGTCCTCATGGGGTCTTTATAGTGCGGGGCCACGCGGGATCGAATTGACAGTCCAGGATCTGTATTTTCTGACGGGTCTCCCGCCACTTGGGATGGTGGGAAACACGCAGCCAGTGTTACCGCGAGGGCAGCATATCATGGAGTTTGTGGAGCCACATTGCTGATCGGGTCTTCAAGTCAAAGGGACTCGGATACCGATCGGGGACCTAGAGAGGTTAGAGACCCGTGCGGTGGCTGCAGCGGTGCTGCGGATCTTTGGCATCTAGGCGCTCCATCACATCACAGGGGGGCAGATGATGATTGTAGAGAGTGTGTTGAGTGGGACCTACTATGGGTGGGCCCAAATGATGTTGGTGTCGTTAAAATGACAGGTATCGCTTTGCAAGCGGCAAGTGAACCATGATTGCTCGTATGGGACTTTGTTGTTCTCCTTCTTTTTTGAGAAGATCCCGACCTTACGACCTCATATACAGCTCCCAGATGGGGGCCCGAGAGAGCCCAGGATGCGCCGGTGGGGGAGACTACTGTGCAGAGGAGGAGGAGGGGCAGTCGGACAAGTGTTTCAACCTGAGTTCTTTGCCCATTGGGATCAGATGCTGTTATAAATAGACGAATATCCCTACAGTGGGATGAGTTATTGTGGGGATCCAGACCTACCACTTCCGCCTGGCCGAGTATGGGGACCCGATGGTAAGTGAAAAGTGACTACTCTTTTTTGGGCATGTTAAAGTTTTTGGATAGTAGATAGGGTATTGATTCATGTACTTTTGGTATGCAAATATAGCTCTGGTAAAATCAGCCGGATATATGGGACGACCGGCAGCATCTGGAGTTGAAGGTCCGAGTGGGTCGAGAGCAGCGCACAATGAGGATGCAGCCACTCTTCTGGAGGACATCTACCGCAGATGTGAGAGGTTTCTGACTGGGGTGTCAGAGAGTGGGTGGCAAGACTTAGACGACCAGTACATTGAGCCATGTATTGGTCTACCCTCGGAGTGGCGAGGTTTCATGCGGTGCATGGCGATGGCTGGTCAGGGGATACGTGATCTACAGGCTACAGGAGCAGAGCCATTGGCTTGGGATCCGCCAAATAGTGATTAGGTGTGGGACAGGTGGTGCCCCCTAGTGTGTATGTAGGGACAGATGATGTCCCCAGTTTTGAGTTTTTTGTAACATGCTATGGGCATGTCATATGTATCAGAGTATATGGACTCTAAACACATGTTTTGTGACACATATTATGGATATGCATCTTTTTAATGATTATGAATGTTATTGTCTTGTATGAAATGCGTGTGATAAATGCCAATCTAGAACATGGTTTGCAATGTTATCTACATAGTGATTTTGTTCTCGAGGTACATGGTTGAAAGTTATGGTTTCAAATTCACGTATCAAGAGTTTCACTCGTAAATATCGTCTAAACAGCACAGGATTATGCACACAATAGACACCATTTAGTTGCATGACAAGAAGTAGGGAATCTAAACGAACATGCAGATGGAGGATGCGATGAGAGAGGGCATCGGCTAAAAGACCCCGCACTGCATCGTATTCGGCCTGATTATTGGTGGCAGGACCAATGCAGACCCCGTTTGAGAGAACAAGGGCATGCAAGGGGGTGAAAATGACCCAACCTGCCGAGGCTAGATTCCGAGAGTAACGACTTGCACCATCGGCATAACCGATATAGGGTGTGGATGGGAGGTCCTGCGGAATGGTGGTACAAGACAAAAAATGGGAGGAGGAGGAACAATGACGGCAGCGTGAGTGTATAGGAGACATCAAGTGGCAACTGCGGGAGGGAGTGCGATGGGCAGGATGGCTATGACTCATATATGAACTAGATGGTGGTATATGAGGGCTATAGGAGGAATGGCTGGGACTCAGGCTGCGTAGGTCAACATGGATAGGGGTGGTGTTATCCCAGTTATTGGCGGGAAGGATGAGGTCATGGGTGGAGAGGGCTTCCAAGAGGACATCCTGACGGGAACAGAGGGGATGATGAGAGGAAGGGAAACCACATGATGTGGCAAAGCTACCTAGATCATCTGTATAGGAAGAAAGGCTAACATACGGATCGTCACGGGGGATGACAGAGGAACAGATAAACAGATGGTCAAAGGATGTTAAGCCCAGGGTGGTCGCTGGAGGAGGATCGAGTGAAACAATAGGGGAGGATTCAAAGGGAATTTTCTCCAAAGGTCTCATAGAGGATGATAGGTAGAGAATGTTGGTATTAGACTCCGTCATCTGGACATCAGGGGGGGAATGTCAATGGGAGCGGAGGGATCCTCAAGCTGACCTGAAGCATACTGCGCAAGTATGGGAGAGGCGGATTGATTTTGTTCAACCTCATACTCTCGAACTACCTTTAAAGAGGCGCGGTAATGCGTCAGGTGAGGACAATGGTGGGAGTAATGGCCATGGACACCGCATAAAGCACAGGGTTTGTTGGTGCGAATAATCTTTGGGTTCTTGGTTACGGACGAGGACGGAATAGAGGGGTCAGGGACCGTAGACTCAGGGAATGCGACTTTAACCATGGGTTGAATACAGGGCAATTCGGGACAAGTATGTGTGGCGTGACCGACGACATCACACAAGGCGCAAGGCTTTGCGGGCGGAGGAGGAGCTGGGTCAGTCGGGGTGGCCTTGTCTTTGGCTGCCCCCTTGCGAGCTTTGCCCTTCTTTCCCGGAGCTATCACCATAGGGGCAGGGTCCTGGGGAGGTGCGGGGGGCATGGTGGCAATGGAGGAAGTGAGGGAGACCGGTTGAACCGCTGTCAAAGCAAGATAGGGTTTGGGGTGACCAAGTGGGGTAGCGGGTGGAGGGTCAAGGTACCAGAGGGGTATGCCCAGGGTCAGGTTAGGGAGAGAGAGGGTGGCCATGAAGAGGACCGTATAGACTCCGAGAGGGGGAGCCAGGAAAGGTATCTGACCAGTGGGGATGGCTCCGAGATGGTTGAGGCCTGAGGGAACCGACCCGGGAGGATAGAGGGGTTCAGGGATACTAGTTGTAGGAGAAGGGCCAGAAGGAGGAGGTCCGGCTGGCTGAGATGAATGGCTAGGAGCGGGTTGCGGTGGGTGAGGTTGAGTCTGAGGTTGCTGACTAGCCGAAGCGGGTCGCTTAAGGGTAGCCCGAGATGATTGCATCATGCAAACATTCGATAAGATGGGATCAGAGAGAGGAGGAGGAGGGAGACCAGGGAAAGTTCCAAGCAACGAGGAGTCTTTGTAGACGCCGGGAGAGACACTGGTCAAGGAATCGACAGTTTGCTTATTAGCTACAGAAGAGATGGTCGTCTCAGGGGAGGTCTGAGACTTTGGCTCATGATAAGTCAACTGGTCGATGGTGACTATCTTTCCATTGTGAGGAAAAGACATCTTGCGAAAAACCACGGATGGGACAGTAGACATGACATAGGTGTAGCTTCGCCTCAATAGAATGTTGTAGTCTAGAGGGGCGTCGATGACTTCGACGTCAACGCAAACAATCTTACCAGCAAGGGTGATAGGACAATTACGAAAAAGGCCAATGGGTTGGGAGGCATGGCCGTCCCACGCTTGAAGGGTGATCGTGGAAGGGGCCAAGTTAGGAGATCCGAGTTGCTTCCAAACCGAAGCAGACATCACACAGGTGGATGCCCCCTCATCAATTATACACCGAGAAACGTTGGCATTCCAGATTTTGACTGGGATTTGGAAGGCGACGGAAGCAGGAAGAGGAGGATGTTCTGATTGATGGGCGTCGAAAACAATCATTTGGTCATCAGCAGGATCTACAGCGCCCACGGCAGATAGCAGAGCCTTCTTTTGGGAAGGGCACGATTGGAGGAGTTCCAATGTGGAAATGGCAGCAGGAGATTGCGCCAAATCATCTACTATGCTATACGAATGAGCAGCTCGACCAGAAGCAGCATTTTGACGTAACAGTCCTTTAGGAATCTTGGTATGAACCTCAACTTTGGGTTGAGGGATATGTAAGGGACCACTGGATGTCGAAAGAGGCTCTGTAGAACCAGAATAAGGGGACTCGGGGGCAGAATGAGCGGAAGGCTTGGGGTATTATCGAGACCGAGTTTGAAGGTGAAGGTCGACGGCTGGGGATGGATCAGAGTTCATCATGAGGATCTGGTAATCGGAGGAACCAGAAGGGGAAGGTTGAGTGGCGACCTATCCGTCAGGTGGTTGGGTAGCCACGAATCCTTGCTGAGGGAAAGGATCAGTAAACACAGCTGGTTGAGTAGTGGTCACATTAGGGGGAGCATGAGGGGAGGCATGTTGTCCTCGCAATGTGGCTTGAGACTCCCACATCTGCCGCATCTGTGGTAAGAGGGGACAATCGTGAGTGTAATGACCGTAAACACCGCAACACGAACAAGGCTTATTTGTGCGAATAGGCCTGTCCGGCTTGGGCTGAGTGCCCTGTTGCTGGTTAGCAGTGTTAGGGTCAGTACCTTGAGGATTGGGTCCATGAGTACCAGGGGCAGATTGATTTGGATTGCCTCTCCACCTTCTTTGAGAAGAAGGGGGATTAGTCGCGCCCTGCTGTGCAAATACTTGCCCTGGAGGGGGCTGTAGGTGTTGTTGCGAGGGTGGAGAAGGCAAGGGAGGTGGAAGCACATATGTTGGAGGAGCTAGCGCACCAGGCTGCGGATAAGGATAATGGTTAGGTTGGGCAACATTGAGGTAAGCAGGAGGTTGGGCAAAAGGATGAGGCATGCTGTATCCTGGATACATGCTACCTGGAGGGGGAAAAGTGCTAGAGGTGTTGGCCCCTCTCGGAGGGAGACCATAGCACATAGGAGGTTGAGAAAACGGATGAGAAAGGGCTCCAACGATACTGTCGGCGGAATGAGATGCCCCTGGGGCGTTAGCACCATTGGGCCTGGGGAGGTCAGGAAGGACAGTATAAACATAACCAGACTGAGCGTAGATCAGGTCATATTTCAAGGCTATTTGGAGGGCAGCTTCTTCGGTTTGAGGGAAATGGGAGGCGACATCTTTTCCAATGGGAGGTAAGAGAGTGTGAAGGAACCAGTCCATATAAACCTGATCTTCGAAGGTGGGAGCTCGACATAAGCTCCTTCTTCTTCGCCATTCCTGGACATGGGTGGAAAGGCGGGTTGAAGAGGTTTGCTTGAAAGAAGTCAAAAGCTCTGTACCAGTATCGTATCGGAGAGGGAGCTGGAAATAAGATAAAAAGGCTTGGGCAATGGTCGCAAAGGTGGTATGGGAAGAGGTGGCCTGGTCAACATACCATTTAGAAGCTTCGCCCGTAAGCGTGCGTTGGAACAACCGAAGACAGATGGAATCATCGGTAATGGAATTGGAGGAACACCACATGTGGAAAGATCGGACATGGTTGGTTGGATCTTCTCCAGCAAGGCCTTTGAACTTAGGGATGTCGGAGGGGAGCTTGGTTGGCATAGCAGGCCAACCAACATCATGGTGGATAGGGTCATTGGTCAACTGATTGAGATCGGGGAGGCTGAGGCCTGCCATGTAAGGGAGAAAAGGTGCAGCCGAGGTAGTTCCTGTGGCGGTTCCGCTAGTAGTAGTCCCGACATTAGGGCCGAGATTACCGCTAGCGTTAGGCCCTAGACCAGACATAGTGAAGGTGACAGGGGGAGAACCAGAAGTAAAAGGAGAACCCAATGAATCAGAAGAGGAGTCGGAGTGCGGACTCGGAGGAGGACTAACTCGACGACGGCGGGAAGGAGTAGGTCGACCGACCGGAAACTGAGGGTGAAGGGCAAGAAGTCTCCGGGATGTGCGCCTTGGGGGCGCAATGGTGACAACACAAACACGACACAAGGGGAAGAAGAACGACCAACAAAGGCAGGGAGGTGCAGAATCAAGTGATTACAATGTCGAAACAAGGGCAGAAAGGTGCAGTGTCAATTGATTTTACAATGTTTTAAAGTATTTGCCTGGCGGTGTGAACCAGGCTCTTCTTCGCTTAGGGTGAGTGTGTGGTGTGCGTTAATTTTAATTTTTAAACCCTTTTCGTTTTCAGAGCAAGAGAAAAAGTGTGCTACGTAACTGAAAATAATGCTGCAGAGAACAGTATATAATGCTGAAATAACATAAAATTAACAGCTAATCAATGCATCGATCTAACCCAAAAAGGCGAGGCTCTCAAAACTAGTCTAACAAAGGGAAAAATCTAGTCAAAACACATGAAAAAGAGGCCAATAGATCTAGGGTCAAAAGAGACAAGGATCTAAAGGAGAAAACTGCTGAAAAGAGGGGCAGAACACAGCCAAGAGGCAGAGGAAAGGTGGCTGGAAAAAAAAGGAGGAAATCAGCAAAAAGAAGATGGGGCAAGGAGGAGGCCCTAAAGGGAGATCCAAACAAATCTTCAGGAGGTGATTTGAAAGGGAGAAGAGCTGATTAAAAGAGATCTGAAAAGGAGGTAGCAGATCTGGAAAAGGGGGAGCTGAAACTCTGAAAAAACAGACACTTGAAACAGATAAAAACTCTTCCACCAAAAGTGGAGGGTGCTGAAGCCCTAGGGGGCTATGTTCCCACTTAGATGAGCAAAACAGATCAGAAACAGGTCGAAACGGGCTGAGGGCCGAGACAAGAGGCTGAAGTCCTTTGCTTAAGCTTCGTAAAAACCTTAAAAATTGCAGAAAATAGTTATGAAATTCAAGGTGTCGGTGTTCCGAATTGTCAGGCAGTCGCACATAAAACATAAGGTTTTGCTCCATACATCCAATAGACAAGACAAGAACAATATTTTTTGAAAGAATTTTTAAATTAAGGGCACTGGAGGAAAACAAGAAGGTGTTTCCAATTCTCCTCAATGGGATGGGTTCTTGGAAGTCCTCAGCACTTCAGATATAGTATTTCTCTCTCTTGTTGGTGTAGAAAACCCATACAAAGATAGAACTCAAAGGGAGCTCACACAACAAATAATGGAAAATGTGACCAAGTGTATAGATCCAGAGTGATCTAATAGGCAACAAAAGGTGAAGAATGATAGGAAAAAACCTCCTATTTATAACAAAATATTGGGTCATTCTAGATCTTGGTGCATGATTAACATAACATTAACCAAATCTAGATCCACCTTTTATGGAATATTTTATTATATTTGTTGGAGGGAAAAGGTATTTGACTTGGGTCAAATCCCTTTATTTGTGAATAATAAATAAATAAATGATTTATTTATCATTTTAAGGAAGTGGTTGAAGGATAATCAAATAAATAGTGATTTATTTAATTATTTATGGGTAATTTAGCCATATTTAACAAGGAATATTATTTAAATAAGATTTAAATAATTATTCCTAGAAAATAATAAGATAAATAAAGATTTATCTAATTAATTTCTTTTTTTTGGGTTAAACATGACCAGGAAGATCAAACAAATATAGGTTTGTTTAATATTTCCTTTTGGGGTTTCCTGTTTAGACCATAAACAACCTAATAAATGTGTTTTATTAAGTTATTTTTCATAGTGAAAGCAATTTTACTTAGGGTAAAATTGGTCTTACATGGTGTGCTTGGGTCCATCTAATGATAGTAGGTTAGATGACCAAAAAATGGTGTAACAACTTCCACCAGGGATCAAAACACATTTTGCATGTGCATCTTAGGTGTCCCACTCTAAAAAAATTTCAATCATTCCATTAGGTCATGATATAAAATTGTTCCACTAGTGGTTTTCCTTGTCAAGTGTGTCATTTTCCTTCACAATTATATGCCTGCTCACCCTCTTCCATGTCTTCATCATACTAGAAATAAATCTTCTCTTTTTTCACTTTTAATCAAAATTAATCATTGAGATAGTTGTTTTTTATATTCCATTAGGTCACTGGGTTTCATTAGCGTAGCTCATTGCATGGTATCATCTGCAATAAATGGCAGCAAAAGGTGTGAAGATGTTTCAGGAATAAAACTCTTGTTTTGTTTCAGTTAAGTTTTCCATGTAAAGTGACATCTCATTTTGTAAGCTTTCATCTCAAAAATGACATTTTTTAGATAAATAAAGATATTTTTATGCTCTAATTTTATGTAATTTTAAAGTCACTATATGTAATAAACCCAAAAAGGTTCCTATTCCTAGCTAAAGACAATTTCATTTAAAGATACAAAGATCATGTAAAAGCATCCAAAGCACCAAAATCATCAAAAAGTATTGTGAAAGGTTAAAGAGAATAAAGGAAAATGTGAGTTTCAATCATTCAAAAGTCAAAATCATGCAAGATATAAAAAGTTCATTTTCCAAAAGAAAACCTCATCTGTTCATTTTCCAAGAGAAAAAATGCATTTTGGAGCAAGAGAGTCGAGCAAGGAGAGATAAATTGAAGAAAATTCTTGGTGCTGCGCTCCTAGGTTAGGCGCTGCACTTAGGGAATTTTTGGCAGTGTAAATTTCAACAGCATTACGCTCCTGGGTGAGGCACTACCCTTAGGCTAGAAACCCTCCAAACTCTTCCAAATTCTTCAAGTTTGTCTTTCTTCCCTAAAATCAAGTAAGTAAAATCCCTTTTTCCATTTCTTCCTTCATTTTATGATTATGGGTAAATTTTATATTGGAAGAAAATCACAAAAACCCTAGTTTTCCTAAAATCCCCATCCCCATTACAAAATTTACCAAAAAGCCCCTTGTCCCAAAATTATTATCCCTACACCCTGCTACTTCACCCCATACTACCGAAAAACACTTAAACTACCAATCCCTAAGTTCCTTTACCCTTTTCCATTAAAACCCCAATTTCTAGGATTTTCACTATGTTTCCTAGGTTTCCCCATACCCTTAACCTGTAATTAAATTTTAATTTTCATCCCTTTTCATATTTTCACTCCCCATCACCTAAAAAATTTTCTTAACCTTTGTCCCCATGTCCGTTAATTTTTGTGGCTCTATCCCTATTCCCTAAAGCCCTCATTTTATCATTTCTTTCCCTGCTCCCATTCCCTTCACTCCCTCTCTCACTCTCCCTTTTCTTTCCTTTTCCCTAGGGTTTTCAAAGTTCCAAAGAAACAAGCATGGAGAGAGAGTATATATATTACATGTAGGAAGAACATAGTGATGATGATTTTGGATGGCTAAAGGCAAGAGGCCTCGAAAGAGCCTTACAGAAAGAAGAGCAAGAAACTCAAAATTTGACTATTCAATAGAGAAGTGTGGCTTGAGAGATTCAACATTCACTTGGAGAAGCTACTAGTGAAAGCCAAAAAATATAATCAGATGCTCAGGCACATGGCCCATCACTATTAGACCCGGAACAAAATTTGCAATATCAAGGTTAAACAGATGAAGGATAAATTGAGGAAGATCCATAATGGAAAGAAAGGAGGGGTTAAAATCAAGATGCTTGATGAAGCTTCCTTAGCTCAATTTTGATAGGTGGTGTGGGTCCATCCCAAACATTTTAAGATATTTTGAAAATTTTGAATATTTTGAGTTTTTCGGCAATTTTGGAAAAAAACACAGGAAATTTTGCTCTAAGCATAGCGCCTTGGCACTGCGCTTCTTCTTGGGGTATCCAATGAGAAAAAGGAAGAAATAATTGGTTTCATAATGATGAGGAGATACCCCTGTACTTTTTCTAATAATTTGGAGCAAAACAGGTCGAGAAAAAGGGCGAAAAACACCCAAAAAATCATGTTTATGCCTCTTTTTCAGGATGTTGCTGCGCCTAGAGGAAGTAGAATGAAGTTTTGAGGTGCCAAATCAACTCCAAATAAGAAACCAAAATATGATATGGAAAGTAGACAGGACAATATTTCCAGTGAGCTATCATGAGCTCAATTTGGACATCAGGAAGTCAGTCAAAAGTGACCTGCAAGAAGACCTATTTTTTCCTCCTTGGCGCTGCGCTTAGGACAAATTTTCTCTGTTTTAAAGTTTTCTTTGTTTTTCACAAAATTTTTGAGTTTTATCTCACTAGTTGGGGTTTTCACTAATGTAATTGGTAAATATGAATTTAATTATGATGAGGATTATTTTACCATGGGTAAATTCATTAACGTGATTCCTCTAGAGGTCAAATGAATCAGTTTCCTCTCTTTTAGAGGCAAGTCATTTGGTCTTCCTAGTCTTCATATTCTTGTTCAACATTTGGTGGAAAATAATCCTCATCTCATGGATTCAACTCATTAAGGCTAGGGATAGTGGTTTTGGGGTCTACATCTTCTTCTTATTTCTCTTTTGTAGAGGTTGGATTCACTTGGAGCTTTGGCATCTCAAGAGACACATTTTGTATCAGTTCTAGCTCTGACATTAATCAAATTTGCAGCTATTTTTATGGGATCCATGGGTATTGTGTTTATTTTTAGTTTATTCCTCTCTTCTCATATGTTTGAATGTTTTTTTGTTTCATCCATCATTTCAATGCTAATAAGTGAATTTTCTCAAGTTAGATAAACAGAATCCATAATTTTTATGCTCTATTTTGGGTTAATATTCATTGTTTGTAATTTCTTCAGTTTAGAAAGAAATCATGAGTTCACCATGCTATTTCTATCTCCTCACCTATCTTGATCATCCCACCCATCGGAACCATAAAGTGCTAAAAATTATACCTACATTTCCCCATAGAACACCCTACAAATTTTGACATAATTTCCTTGTCCTAACCATTTGACTCCTCCTGATCCAACAAAACCCTCACAATCGAAATAAAAAATTTGAGCTACTATACCTAGCCTAATATATTTTTTCCTTAGTAATTTTTGTATTTGATTCATATGGAGACAGCCCTCTCCTGGCGTAGTAGGCCTAGCTACTTGGATAAGTGTGGTTTGAGGTTACCTCAGAATTTCCTCTCTCAGCCTGAGGTTCAATCTAAGCGATAACATTTTGGCAACCATACTAGGGAAGAAAAATATCATATATTCCCTGGGAAAGAATGACAAAGTTTATATTTGTTTGCTGATGGTGGAAAATGATCAGATGCATATGAAGGTTGAACCCTTCACCTAGCGACTCCATTCACTGAAATATCCAAAAAACCAACAGCTCATGGAAAATCCACTACATGAAGATCAGTAGCTTCAAGAATTTTCAATATAGAAACTGTTGCAATAAGGTATGATCCCATGAGCTGGGATCACATTCCAGGTTTCCAAAATAAAATGCCTAAGGTAGATTGGAAAAGGAATTTGCCTATGTTTAAATATGATGATATGAATGATGTTGCTTTACATCTGGTTAAATTTCACATTCATACACGCAAGTTGAAAGCTGAATTTCCTGAAGGTTTTCTCTTAAAGATTTTAATGGCTTCTCTTGAAGGAAAAGAACAATCTTGGTATGAAGGTTTGCCACCTGCCAGTATTTGTTCTCTTAGAGTTTTCCATTTAATATTTTATGAATAATACAAGGATTCCTACCCTTCTTTGTCTTTGGTTAATAATTTTTGTGATCAACTTGAGGTTTTCATTCGTAACCTAGAAGATTATTATGATGATCGTGAGTTCATGGATGAAGATATCTTGGAGACTTTGCATGACAATCCTTTTCATCAGCCAAAACAACAAGTGTTTTCTCTCATGGAAGAAAAAGATGATGTATATTGTCTTGATGTTCATAAATACGTCCCACAGGAGACAATTCTTGCAGCATACAATAAGTTGACCAACCAAAGGTTAAAGAAGATATTCAACATGCTTGTGAATCTTCAAGAGAGAAAGAAGAAAATTACTGTGTTATCAAAAGAAAACAAAGAGTACTTTCTCCTATGTCTGAAGATGAGATAGATTAGCTCCTGAATAGTCATATTACAACCCAAGCTAATGCAGGTTTGTTGATTTCACATAATCAATAAATTATTGGTAAAACTTCTTCCATTTTTTAAAATGAAAATCTAAGTTTAAATTAGGACAGTCCTGAAACTAGATTTATAGATCATCATGAAGAAATGCACTCTCCTTTTTCAATGTTCATACTTGAGGAAGTTTCTCCTAAAACTTATTTTCCTAAGTATGATGAATTTGAAGATAATTTTGACGAGGAGCTTGATGAAACTATACAGGAAATTGTTGAGTAAACCAATTTATGATGATGATTCCCTGTAAGGAGATAAGCTAGTAGATATTGTTTTCTTTCATGAATATGATAGGGTTGTCATGTTTGATAATCTTGAACAATGTTTCTTGTTTAAGGATGACTTAGACTATGAATTTAAGGAATGTGAACTAGAGGGAGAAATTATGCGAGAGATAGAGTAAGAGTTACCCATGCTTGAGGAATTTTTAGCCAACACTCAGATAGAAAAAGGTTATACTTCCCTATGCCTTTCTATGGATCAAAAAACAAGTGTTCTTTCATATCAGAATGAAGGGAGTACTTGTATTTTTGTTGTTGGATCTCAAGACAAGGTAATGCTTCAGGATTTTCAAAATCCCTTCAGTAGTCTTTTGCAAGCATTGGAGAAGATGAATGTTGTTTTGTTTGCTAGCATAAGCCTTGGTTTCAATTTTTATTGTGAGTTTCCTACATGTACATCATTCTGCCTACTCGAGGAAAGTAAGAGCAGAACTTTAGTAAGTAGCCATATCCTGGATTGGTTACACTGGAAGGATCATTGCGCCTAATTGGAAATTGTACAACAGATTAGAGTAGGTTGGTGTCATTTCATTTTGATTCTATTTTATTTTCAACACATTTTGATAGAATTCATCAAGGTTTGAAAACCAAGGTGAAGGCCCTAAGGCTTTGATGATCTGTTAGTGTGGGTTGAAGTTTTCAGTGTGTTTTTAGTTTCAATTTTAGTCTCAGTTTACATATTGGATTCCATTTCCCAATGAATAGGCACTTGATCTATGGTGTTCTTGGTACCTCCCAAAGATCTACCATCCGTTGCTAGAGCCAATGTCAGTGTCAGTATTTGCATACTTCCACCAAGGATAAAAACACATTTTTCATGTCATCTTAGGTGTCCCACTCTAAGAAAATTTCAAGCATTCCATTAGGTCATGATATAAAATTGTTCCGCTGGTGGTTGTCCTTATCAAGTTTCCAATTTTCCTTCACATGTATATGCCTGGTGACCCTCTTCCATGTTTTCATCATATTGGAAATATATCTGCTCTTTTTTCACTTTTAGTAAAAATCACTCATTGAGATAGTTGTTTTATATTTCCATTAGGTCACTAGGGTTTCATTAGGTCATTTCATTGCATGGTCTCATTTGCAATAAAGGGCAGCAGAAGGTGTGAAGGTGTTCCAAGAATAAAAATCTTGATTTCATTCAGTTAAGTTTGCCACATAAAATTACATTTCATTTTTGTAAGTTTTCATCTCAAAATTGACATTTTTGAGATAAAAACAGAGATATTTGTATGTTCTAATTTTATGTAATTTTAAATTCACTATATGTAATAAACCCAAAAAGCTGCCTATTCCTAGCTAAAGACAATTTCATTCAAAGAGACAAAGATCATGTCAAAGCATCCAAAACACCAAAATCATCAAAAATTATTGCGAAAGGTTAATGAGAAGAAAGGAAAATGTGAGTTCTAATCATTCAAAAGTCAAAATCATACAAGATATAAAAATATCATTTTCCAAAAGAAAACCTCACTTGTTCATTTCCCAAGGAAAAAAACTTGTTTCGGAGCAAGAGAGTCGACCAAGGAGAGAAAAATTGAAAAAAGTGCATGGCACTGTGCTTATGCCAAAGGCGCTGCGCTTAGTGCAGTTCTGGTAGTGTAAATTTCAACGGCATTGCACTTAGGAGAAGGGCGCTGCACTCCTAGGTGAGGCGCTACGCTTAGGCCAGAAACCCTCCAAAATCTTCCAAATTCTTCAAATTTGTCTTTCTTCACTAAAATAAAGTAATTAAAATCCCTTTTTACTTTTATTCCTTCATTTTATGCTTATGGGTAAGGTTTATATTGGCAAGAAGATCACAAAAACCCTAGTTTTCCTAAAATCCCCATCCCCATGACAAAATTTCCCAAAAACCCCCTTGTCCCAAAATTATTATCCCTAGACCATACTACTTCACCCCATACTCCTGAAAAACACTAAAATTACCCATCCCTAAGTCCCTTTACCCTTTTCCATTAAAACCCCAATTTCTAGGATTTTCACTATATTGCATAGATTTCCCCATACCTTTGACTTGTAATTAAATTTTCATTTTCATCCCTTTTCATATTTTCTTAACCGTTGTCTCCATCTCCCTTAATTTTTTTAGCTCTATCCCTATTCCCTAAAGCCCTCATTTCATCATTTCTTTCGCTGCTCCCATTCCCTTCACTCCCTCACTCACTCTCCCTTTTCTTTCCTTTTCCCTACGGTTTTCAAAGTTCCAAAGGAACAAGCATGGAGAGAGAGTATAGAGATTACATGGAAAAGGAACACGATGATGATGAGTTTGAATGGCTAAAGACAAGAGGCCTCAAAAGAGCCTTAGAGCAAGAAGAGCACAAAACTAAAAATTTGACTATTGACCAACAATTAGCAAAGAAAATTGAAGACAATAGAGAAGTGTGGCTTGAGAGAGTCAACATTCACTTGGAGAAGCTGACAGTGGAATCCAACAAAGATAATTAGATGCTCAGACACATGGCCCATCACTATCAGACCCAGAACAAAATTTGCAATATCAAGGTCAAACAGATGAAGGATAAATTGAGGAAGATCCAGAAGGGCAAGAAAGGAGTGGATAAAATAAATATGCTTGCTGAAGCTTCCACACATTTTGAGAAATTTTAAAAATTTTGAAGATTTTTTAGTTTTTGGGCAATTTTGGAAAAAACACAGGAAATTCTGCTCTAAGCATAGTGCCTTGGCGCTGCGCTTTTGCTGGGGGAATACAATGAGAAAAATTAAGACATAATTGGGTTCATAACTATGAGGAAATACCCCCTGTGCGTTTTCTAAGCAATTGGAGAAAAACCGGTCAGGAAAAAGGGCGAAAAACACCCAAAACATCATGTTTTTGCCTCTTTTTTAGGATGGCATTGCACTTAGAGGCAGTTTTGGGAGAATGCAGTTTTTAGGGGTCCGCTCAACTCCAAATTAGAAAAAAAAAGGATATTGAAAGTATATGGGATAATATGTCCAATGAGCTATCATAAGCTCAATTTGGACACTGGGAAGTCAGTGAAAAGTGACCTGCATGAAGACCTATTTTTTCCTCCTTGGCACTACGCTTAGGACAATTTTTCTCTATTTTAAAGTTTTCTTTGTTTTTTAGAGAATTTTTGAGTTTTATCTCATTAGTTGAGTTTTTCACTGATGTAATTGGTAAATATGAATGTAATTATGATGAGGATTATTTTACATTGGGTAAATTCATTAACGTGAGTCCTCTAGAGGTCAAATGAATCAGTTTCCTCTCTTTTAGAGGGAAGTTGTTTGGTCTTCCTAGTCTTCAGATTCTTGTTGAAGATTTGGTGTAGACTAATCCTCATCTCATGGATTCAACTCATTGAGGCTAGGGAGAGTGGTCTTGAGGTCTGTATCTTCTCTTCTTTCTCATTTTTAGAGGTTGGATTCACTTGGAGCTTTGGCATCTCAAGAGACACATTTTGTATCTGTTCTGGCTTGGACGTTAATCAAATTTGCAACTATTTTTATGGGATCCATGTGGTATTTTGGTTAGTTTCATCTTCTTCCTCTGTGCTCATATGTTTGATTTTTTTTTATTTCATCCATCATTTCATTGCTAATAAGTGAATGTTTTCAAGCTAGATGAATGAAATCCATAATTTTTATGTTTTTTTTTTGGGTTAATATTCATTGTTTGTAATTTCTTCAGTTTAGAAAGAAATCATGAGTTCACCATGCTCTTTCTAGCTCCTCATATATCTTGATCATCCCACCCATAGGAACCCTAAAGTGATAAACATTATACCTACCTTGCCCCATAGAACACCCTAAAAATTTTGACCTAATTTCTTTGTCCTAGCCGTTTGACTCCTCTTGATCCAGCAAAACCCTCGCAATCAAAATCAAAAGTCTGAGCTACTATACCTAGCCTAATATCTTTTCTCCTCATTCATTTTGGCTTTGATTCATATAGAGAGAACCCTCTCCTGGCCTAGTAGGGATAACTACCTAGCTAAGCATGGTTTGAGGTTACCTCAGAATTGCCTCTCTGAGCTTGAGGTTCAATCTAAGTGATAAAATTTTGGCAACCATACTGGGGAAGAAAAATATCATATCTTCACTGGGAAAGAACGCCAAAGTTTAGATCTGTTTTTTGTTGGTGGAAAGCGATCAGATGCATATGAAGGCTAAACCATTCACCTGGTGACACCATTCATTGAAATATCCAGAAAATAAACACCTCATGGCGACTCCACTACATGAATATCAGTACCTTCAAGGATTTTTAAGATGGAAACTGTTGCAAGAAGGTATGATCCCATGAGCTGGGATCACATTCCAGGTTTCCCAAATAAAATGCCTAAGGTAGATTGGAAAAGGAATTTGCCTATGTTTAAAGATGATGATAGGAATGATGCTACTTTACATCTGGATAAATTTCACATGCATACATGAAAGTTGAATGTTGAATTTCCTGAATATTTTCTCTTAAATATGTTCATGGCTTCTCTTGAAGCAAAAGAATTATCTTGGTATGAAGGTTTCCACTTTCCAGTATTTGTTCTCTTAGAGTTTTCCATTCAATATTTTATAAAGAATACAAGGATTCCTACCCTTCTTTGTCTTTGGTTAATAATTTTTGTGATCAATTTGAGGTTTTCATTTAAAACCTAGAAGGCTATTATGATTATAGTGAGTTCATGGATGAAGAGATCTTGGAGGCTTTGCATGACAATCCTTTTCATCACCAAAAAGTGCAAGTGTTTTCTCTCATGGAAGAAAAAGCTGATGTATATTGTCTTGATGACCATAAAGATGTCCCACAGGAGACAATTCTTGCACCAGTACAATAAGTTGATCAGCCCAAGGTTAAAGAAGATATTCAGCATCCTTGTGAATATTCAAGAGAGAAAGAAGAAAATTACTGTGTTATCAAAAGAAAACAAAGAGTACTTTCTCCTCTATCTGAAAATGAGATAGATCAGCTCCTAGACAGTCATATTACATCCCAAGCTAATGTAGGCTTGTTGAGTTCACATAATCAAGAAAGTATTAGTAAAACATTTTCCATTTTTGAAAATGAAAATCTAAGTTTAAATTAGGATAGTCATGAAACTAGATTTATAAATCATCATGAAGAAAGAAAATACCCTTTTTCAATGTTCATATTTGACCAAGTTTCTCCTCAAACTGATTTTCCTATGTATGATGAATCTAAAGATAATTTTGATGAGGAGCTTAATTAAAATATACAGGAAATTGTTGTGAGTAAACCAATTTATGGTGATGATTCCCTGTAAGGAGATCAGTTAGTAGCTATTGTTTTCTTTCATGAAGATGATAGGGCTATCATGTTTGATAGTCCTGAACAATGTTTCTTGTTTAAGGATGACTTATACTATGAATTTGAGGAATGTGAACCAGAGGGAGACAATATGCGAGAGATAGAATCAAATTTACCCATGCTTGAGGAATTTTCAGCCAACACGCAGATAGTAGATGGTTATAATTCTCTATTCCTTTCTACAGATATAAAAACAAGTGTTCTTTCAGATCAGAATGAAGGAGTACTTGTATTTTTGCTGTTGGATCTCAAGACAAGGTAATGCTTCAGGATTTTCAAAATCCCTTCAGTACTCTTTTACAAGAATTGGAGAAGATGAATCTTGTTTTGTTTGTCAGCAGAAGCCTTGGTTTCAATTTTTATTGTGAGTTTCCTGCGTATACATCATTCTTCCTGCTCAAGGAATGTAAGAGAAGAACTTTAGTAAGTAGCCATCTCCTGGATTGGTTACACTGGAAAGATCATTTCACCTAATTGGAAATTGTACAACAGATTAGAGTAGGTTGGTATCATTTAATTTTGATTTTATTTTATTTTCATCACTTGTTGGCAGAATTCATCAAGGTTTGAAGCCTGAGGTGAAGGCCCTAAGGCTTTGATGATCTGTTAGTGTGGGTTAAAATTTGCAGTGTGTTTTTAGTTTCAATTTACAGATTGGACTCCACTAGCCAATGAATAGGCACTTGGTCTACGGTGTTCCTGGCACCTCCCAAAGAGCTACCATCCCCAGCTAGAGCCAATGTTAGTGTCAGTATTTGCATACTTCCACCAGGGATCAAAACACATTTTCATGTGCATCTTAGGTGTCCCACTCTAAAAAAAATTCAAGAATTCCATTAGGTCATGATATAAAAATATTCCACTGGTGGTTGTCCTTGTCAAGTGTCCAATTTTCCTTCACAATTATATGCCTGCTAACCCTCTTCCATGTTTTCATCATACTAGAAATATATTTGGTATTTTTTCACTTCTAGTCAAAATCACTCATTGAGATAGCTGTTTTTTATTTTCCATTAGGTCACTAGGGTTTCATTAGATCATCTCATTGCATGGTCTAATTTTCAATAAAGGGTAGCAAGAGGTGTGAAGATGTTCCAGCAATAAAACTCTTGAAATTTTTCATTTAAGTTTTCCATGTAAAGTTACATTTCATTTTTGTAAGTTTTCATCTCAAAAATGACATTTTTGAGATAAAATCAAAGATATTTTTTATGTTCTAACTTTATGTAAGTTTAAAGTCACTATATGTAATAAACCCAAAAAGTTGTCTGTTCCTAGCTAAAGACAATTTCATTCAAAGATACAAAGATCATGTCAAAGCATCCAAAGCACCAAAATCATCAAAAATTATTGTGAAAGGTTAATGAGAAGAAAGGAAAATGTGAGTTCCAATCATTCAAAATTCAAAATCGTGCAAGATATAAAAAGATCATTTTCCAAAAGAACACCTCATTTGTTCATTTGCCAAGAAAAAAACTCGTTTTGGAGCAAGAGAGTCGAGAAAGGAGAGAAAAATTGAAGAAATTTCATGGCACTGTGCTTAGGCCAAAGGCGTTGCAATTAGTGTAGTTCTGGCAGTGTAAATTTCAACAGCGTTGCGCTTTGGAGAAAGGCACTGCGCTCCTAGGTGAAGTGTTGCGCTTAGGCCAGAAACCCTCCAAACTTGTCCAAATTCTTCAAATTTATCTTTCTTCACTAAAATCAAGTAAGTAAAATCCCTTTTTACTTTTATTCCTTCATTTTGTGCTTATGGGTAAAGTTTATATTGGCAAGAAAATCACAAAAACCCTATTTTTCCTAAAATCCCTATCCCCATGAAAAAATTTCCCAAAAACCACCTTTTCCAAAAATTATTATCCCTCGATCCTACTATTTCACCCCATACTCCCGAAAAACACTTAAATTACCCTTCACTAAGTCCCTTTACCCTTTTCCATTAAAACCCCAATTTCTAGGATTTTCACTATGTTGCATAAATTTCCCCATACCTTTGTCCTGTAATTAAATTTTCATTTCCATCCCTTTTCATATTTTCACTCACCATCACCTCACAAAGTTTCTTAACCATTTTCTCCATCTCCCTTAATTTTTTTGGCTCTATCCCTATTCCCTAAAGCCCTTATTTCATCATTTTTTTCCATCCTCCCATTCCCTTCACTCCGTCACTCACTCTCCCTTTTCTTTCCTTTTCCCTAGGGTTTTCAAAGTGCCAAAGAAAAAATCATGGAGAGAGAGGACAGAGATTACATGGAAGAAGAAGATGGTGATGATGATTTTGAATGGCTAAAGACAAGAGGCCTCAAAAGAGCCTTAGAGCAAGAAGAGCAAGAAACTCAAAATTTGACTATTGACCAACAATTAGCAAAGGAAATTGAAGACAACAGAGAAGTGTGGCTTGAGAGAGTCAAAATTCAATTGTATAAGATGACAGTGAAATCCAATAAATATAATCATATGCTCGGGCACATGGCCCATCACTATCAGACCCGAAACAAAATTTGCAATATCAAGGTCAATTAGATGAAGGATAAATTGAGGAAGATCCGGAAGGGTAGGAAAGGAGGTGATAAACTAAATATGCTTGCTGAAGCTTCCTTATCTCAAATTTGATATGTTTTTGTGGGCCCGTCCCACAAAGTTTTAGAAAGTTTGAAAATTTTGAAGATTGTTTAGTTTTTGGGATATTTTGGAAAAAATGCAGGAAATTCTACTCTAAGCGTAGTGCCTTGGCGTTGCGCTTTTTCTTGGGGAATACAATGAGAAAAATTATGACATCATTGGGTTCATAATTATGAGGACATACCCCCTGTACTTTTTCTAAGAAATTGGAAAAAAACTTGTCAGGAAAAAGGGCTAAAAACACCCAAAACATCATGTTTCTGCCTCTTTTTTAGGATGGCGTTGCGCTTAGAGGCCGTCTTGGGAGAATGCCGATTTTAGGGGTCAAATCAACTCCAAATTAAAAACCTAAAGAATGTATAGAATGTAGACAGGACAGGCTTTCCAATGAACTATCATGAGCTCAATTTAGACACAGGGAAGTTAGTAAAAGGTGACCTACAAGAAGACATGTTTTTTCCTCCTTGGCATTGTGCTTAGGACAAATTTTCTCTGTTTTAAAGTTTTCTCTATTTTTCATAGAATTTTTTATTTTTATCTCACTATTGGTGTTTTTCACTAATGTAATTGGTAAATATGAATGTAATTATGATGAGGATTAGTTTAATATGGGTAAATTCATTAACTTGAGTCCTCTAGAGGTCAAATGAATCAGTTTCCTCTCTTTTAGAGGCAAGTTGTTTGGTCTTCCTAGTCTTCAGATTGTTGTTCAGCATTTGGTGGAAACTGATCCTCATCTCATGGATTCGACTCCTTGAGGCTAGGGAGAGTGGTTTTTATGTCTATATCTTCTTCTTCTTTCTCATTTGTAGAGGTTGGACTGACTTGGAGATTTGGCATCTCAAGAGACACATTTTGTATCAGTTCTGGCTTGGACATTAATCAAGTGTGTAGCTATTTTTATGGGATTCATGTGGTCTTGGGTTTTTTTTAGTTTCTTCTTTTGTGCTCATATTTTTTATTTTATTTTTATTTCATCCATCATTTCATTGATAATAAGTGAATGTTTTCAAGTTAGATGAACAAAATCCATAATTGTTATGCTCTATTTTGGGTTAATATTCACTATTTGTAATTTCTTTAGTTTAGAAAGAAATCATGATTTCACCATGCTCTTTTTATGTTGTGTAACCAGCTCCAAAAATAGAAGAAAAGAGATATCAACACCTTAGAAATAAACCACTTTGAGGGGGCAACCTCCAATACATTACATAAATGAACAATTATTAGATGATACAATTTACAAAACCTCCTTTCTATATATAGGAGTCCATGTGGCCATAATGTAATCCTAGTAGGCCACAATGTAATCCTAGCCGACCTAACAATAATAATTTAAGGGCACAATAATAACAAAATGGGGGTTACAAGGGTACAATAATAACAATAAGGGGGTTACACTAACAACAATAAGGGACTATACTAGTAATATAGGGACCTAACATGCCCCTCTCCTTCAAAAAAGTGTTGTCCTCAATGCTTGAATAGCTCTGGGTGCTTCTGTATAAAATTCTCATCCTCCCATGTAGAATCTTCAGTGGGTAAGTTCTTCCACTTGATGAGATACTCTGAAATTGATCGATTCCGTAGCTGTCGATTTCTTGTTTCCATGACTGCTTCAGGTTCCAATATGAATTTTCCTTCCTCATCAAGTTCTGGCAATATTGTTTGAACCGGAAGATTTTCACCTATAACCTTCTTTAAGCATGAAACATGGAAAACTGGATGTACTCGCGAAGAAGTAGGAAGCTCCAATTTGTATGCCATAGTACCAATCTTTTGCAACACCTTGTAAGGACCATAGTACTTTGGCGATAATTTATTATCCTCCTTAGCTTGCTTGAGGGACATTTGTTTGTATGGTTGTAGCCGTAAAAATACCCAATCTCCTACATCAAAACTTCTCTCGCTGCGATGTTGATCTGCCTGTTGTTTCATTCGATTTTGTGCCAAATTCAGGTTATCCTTTAAGAGTTGGAGAACTTCTTGCTAATGCTCGATGTGATATTCCACTGCTTGAACCTTCGAATTTTCCCTTAAAGATGATGTGATCGATGGTGGATGATATCCATAAAGTGCCATAAATGGGGTCATTTTTGCTGCAGTATGGAAGGAAGTGTTATACCACCATTCAGCAAGAGGTAACCACTTGAACCATTGTGTTTGTTTATCAGATACAAAACAACGAAGATATCCTTCCAAACATTTATTTACGATCTCAGTTTGACCATCAGATTGAGGATGATAAGATGAGCCATGAGCTAATTGAGTACCCAAACAAGAAAATAACTCCGTCCAAAAATTTCCAGTAAAAATGGGATCTCTGTCGCTCACAATAACCCTTGGGCTTCCATGTAGCTTTTGAATTCTATCCATAAATGTAGTAGCAACTGTACTTGCTTTAAATGGATGAGATAATGAACAAAAGTGTGCATACTTGGTAAGTCTATCAACTACCACCATGATGACACTCTTTCCTTCGGACTTAGGTAAACCTGTGATAAAATCTATTGAAATCTCCTCCCAACGTTGACTTGGAATGGATAAAGGTTGTAGAAGTCCCGGGGTCTTAATTGTTTCCACTTTATTCTGCTGGCAAACCAAACATTCCGCCACAAAATTTTGAATATCAGATTTAAGGCCGTCCCAAAAAAATTCTTTCTTCACCCTGTGGTAAGTTTTTAAAAATCCTGAGTGTCCTCCTAAAGGAGAAGTGTGCAATTCCAAAAGAATCTTTTGTTTTAGTTGGGAATTTTTACAAAGATATAAGCGATCTTTGTACCATAAGGAATCATTTTTCCAACTAAATGTATCAGATGTACTAGGATCTTGCTGCAACTTTTGAATGAGTGTCCATACATCTTTGTCCTTCTTCCATTCATCTCTTGCTTCGGTTATCCAATCTGGTTGGATAATAGAAATGCACAAAGCAATGCTTCCACCTCTTCATTCTTTCTTGAGAGTGCATCTGCAACAACATTAAGCTTTCCTTTTTTGTAGATTATTTCAAAGTCATAGCCCAACATCTTTGTGACCCATTTTTGCTGCTCTTCTGAAGATAGTCTTTGTTCCAAAAAGTGTTTAAGACTATCATGATCAGTTTTTACCTTGAAGTGTCTTCCCATTAGGTATGTTCTCCATTTCTTTAGTGCATGCAGTATTGCTAACATTTCCTTCTCATAAATAGGTTTCTGTAAATACTTTCCTTTGATTGGACGACTTTCAAAAGCAATGGGTCTTCCTTCCTGCATTAAAACTGCACCAATTCCATTTCCGGAGGCATCACATTCCACAATAAAGGTTTTTGTGAAGTCTGGTGTAGCTAAGACCGGTGCTAGGCACATTGCCTCTTTAAGACGTTCAAAGGCCTTAGTTGCTTCAGGAGTCCATGAAAATGCATCTTTCTTCAATAATGTTGTTAGAGGTGCTGCTATTCTCCCATAATTCTTAACAAACTTATGATAATACCCTGTTAACCCGAGAAATCCTCGCAACTGCTTTATGGTTGTGGGGACTTTCCATTCCTTAATGGCTTTAATTTTGTTAGGGTCTACTTTAACACCTTCGTGAGATACAATATGACCCAGATATTCCACCTCTTGTACTCCAAAGAAACATTTGTATTTTTTTGCATATAATTGTTTCTCCTGCAATAGTTTGAGCACCCTGTCAACATGTTCAACATGATCCTTCCAAGACCTGCTGTAGATTAGTATATCATCAAAAAATACTAGCACAAATTTTCTAAGGAAGGGTTTGAAAATGGAATTCATCAACCCTGAAATGTAGAAGGTGCATTGGTAAGGCCAAAAGGCATGACCAAAAATTCATAATGACCCTCATGAGTTCGAAATGCTGTTTTTGGAATATCTTCAGTCTTCATTCTAATTTGATGATATCCCGAACGAAGATCCAACTTGGTAAAATAAATTGCTCCATGTAATTCATCCAATAATTCATCAATCACAGGAATGGGAAATTTATCTTTAATGGTGAGCTTATTGAGCTCCCTATAATCCCGACACATTCGCCATGATCCATCCTTCTTGTGTACCAATACTACAGGAGCAGAGAAAGAACTTTGACTAGGTTGAATTATACCCGCCTCTAACATTTCTGCAATCATACGTTCAATTTCACTCTTTTGGGCGTAAGGATATCTATAAGGCCTGATGTTTGGAGGAACACTTCCTGGAATCAAATGAATAGCATGATCATGATCACGAATAGGTGGGAGTCCTTTGGGAGTTTCAAACACCTTGGAATGATTGTCCAAGACTTGTTGGAGATCTGCAGAAATAGAGGATTTTGATGTTGGAACTTCTAGTGAGCATAATTGTGCAATTACGCCTCACTGTTCTTTCTTTAGAAGCTTTGTCATGACATTAGAGCTTATTATCCTTCCTGGCTTCCCCGCAATACCCCGTAATTCGACTTCCTTTCCTTCTGAAAAAATTTCAAGAAAAGTTCTTGAAAATTAAAAGCTACCGTCCCCAAAGATTGTAACCATTGTACCCCTAGTACAACGTCAGCACCTCCCATAGGAATGGCAAGCATTGGACTAGTCAATACATATTCCCCCATGGTTAGCTTGATATTATGGCATTTTCCAGAGCAATTTATAGTTCCTCCATTTGCAACCATCACTTGACATTCTGTTGCTGGGTATAGGAAACAATTTAATTCCTTGGCTACCTTATAATGAATAAAATTATGGGTGCTACCTGAATCAATCAACACTATTACCCTTTTCTTATTGATATGTCCTTCTATCTTGAGAGTTTGAGGAGTGGTAATTCCTGCCAGTGCATTACACGATATGGTCGGATTCATTTCTTCCTCTTCTAGGGTTGGTTCCTGGTGTATATCCTCTTCTTGTTCTTTTTCTTCTTCCTCTTCACAATCTATGTAAAATAATTTCTTCTCAGCACACTTATGACCTTTAGTGTATTTGCTATCACAACTGTAGCAAAGCCCTTTTGCGCTTTTTTCTTCCAATTGTTGTGGTGTCAACCTTGTAGGTTGTGGAAATCTAGACGTAGCAACACTTCCTTCTTTATAGAATTGAGTGGTAGGCTTCCTTGTCGCCATTATTTTACATTCAACTTTTCTTGCCAACCTGAATGCCTTCTCCAATGAATCTGATTCCAAAACACGAACTTCATGTTGGATGTTATCCTTTAAAGTGCCTATGAAGAGATCGATCCTGTGTTCCTCTGGAATATCAGTTACCCTTATATTCAATTTTTGGAAGTCCTCAATGTGCTGCCCCACTAAACCCTTTTGTTTGAGATTTATCAATTGGATAAAGAAGGTGTTGCTCTTTGTATCCTCATAATGTGCTATCATTTCCTCCGTAAAAATTGACCAAGTGACAATTTTTTTATGGGAGCAAAGCCATCGATACCATACAAATGTATTTTGTTCTAAATGTAAAGTTGCAATGCGTAACTTTTGTGTGTTTTGCACGTTATGGAGATCAAAATATTGCTCCATCTGTAGTATCCATGTTACAGGATCCTTTCCATCAAACTTCCTCATATCCATTTTTGGAATATGGTGGTTCTTCTCTCCAACAGTAGAGTTTATGAAATCACGATTAACATTTATTTTGTTCTCATCATGAGTTTCCTCTACTATCTTTTCACCATTAGGAAACATTTCTTGTATCAACCTTGCCAAACCTTCAATGTCTACTTTTAGATCCTTCTTCATGTTTTCCATGTTGTCTTTCATTTTTTCATCGATCTTAGCTTCCATGTCATCCATCTTAGCTTCCATGCCCACTTCCATGCCATCCATCTTAGCTTCCAAACCATTCATCTTAGCTTCCACGCCTTTCTTCAAACCATCCATCTTAGTTTCCATGTCTTTCTTCAAAACTTCCATTTCATTTTTTGTTGTTCTTTGCGAGAGCGAAATTTGTTGCACTTGCTCTTGTAATTTTGATATGTCATGTTGCCATTCTTCGTCTTCATGAGTCATAGTAGAGCCTTCTAAAGGCTTAATGGGTGTTGAATTCTTTTTTGGGGCCATTATTTAGAACCCAATACTGATATCTATTCTACAATATGCCCTTGGAATCAATTCAAATTGATTCTTCAAACAAGAATTATGAAATTTGGAAAAAAAATACACACCTTTTTCTTTCTTTTGAGGAGCTCAATATTGAAATTGGATTATCTCTGTGATTGCGGCTCTTCAATATCTAAAATTCAGCACTGAAATAGCCCTCTAAATTCTCTTTTGAATGCCACAGGTCTGACCTGATTTGGATTCCCCAAGACAAAGTTATGTCCAATCTCCCACAATGACCTAATTATGGACTGGTTCAGTAGAGCACACTTGTATGACTTGCCATGTGTCACTGTTTCGTCCTTTGTCTCTAAAATTGATAGCCAAAAAACTACAGTCCATGTACTTGCGACCACTTTTTACGGCACTCCAATCTGATGCTCAGAGAGAGAGTTATTGAACTTTTCCCACGATCACCTCTTTGAGATGAAATTCGGGAGCCTGAAAAAGCACTACCTTCCACAGATCATATCTCCAAAAATATTGTGAACCAAGCTCTGAAATTTTGTGAAGAGTTTCCTCGGGCTTTCCACTTTTCACCCTAAAAATTTTAGATTCTTAACCTTCGTATAAAAAATTTTATAGCAAAAATTCCACGATGACCTATTTAGGAGCCTGAAAAGAGACCTAACTTCCACAAATCATATCTCCAAACATTTTGTGAACCAAGCTCTGAAACTTTTAGAAGATCTTCCTTAGGATTTCGGCTTCGCACCCTAAAAATTTAAGCTTCTGAAACTTCGTAGAAAAAAATTTATAGTGAAAATTCCAAGATGACCTATTTGGAGCAGCAAAACCCTAGAATCCAAAGCTCTGATACCAAATGTTGTGTAACCAACTCCAAAAATAGAAGAAAAGAGATATTAATGCCTTAGAAATAAGACACTTCAAGGGGGAAACCTCCAATACATTACATAAATGAACAATTCTTGGATGATACAATTTACAAAACCTCCTTTCTATATATAGGAGTCCATGTGCCCATAATGTAATCCTAGCTGACCTAACAATAATAAATTAAGGGCACAATAATAACAAAATGGGGGTTACAAGGGTACAATAATAACAATAAGGGGGTTACACTAATAACAATAAGGGAATATACTAGTAATATAGGGACCTAACATTCTAGCTCCTCACCTTTATTGATCATCCAACCCATCGGAACCCTAAAGTGCTAAAAATTATATCTACCTTGCTCCATAGAACACCCTCTAAATTTTGACCTAATTTTCTTGCCCTAGCCATTTGACTCCTCATGATCCATTAAAACCCTCACAATCAAAATCAAAACTTTGAGCTATTATAGCTAGCCTAATATCTTTTTTTCTCAGTCTTTGTGGTTGTGATTCATATGGATAGAGTCCTCTCCTGGCCTAGTATGGCTAGCTACTTGGCTAAGCATTGTTTGAAGTAATCTCGGAATTTCCACTCTTAGCTTGAGGTTCAATCTGAGTGATAGAAGTTGGGACTAAATCTTAGCCCACCTTTGTTGCTGGGGCTGAATGATGAAAAGGACACAGATGCACAAGATAGAGAATGGGATAATGTAGAAAACAATAATGGTTTTTACCCCCTTGGGGAAACTCCCACACTTCTTCCTTAGAAATCAAGGGGGTTGTCAAAGCCTTGAAGGAAATGGAGGAGGAAGATTAGTTTCTCAGAGGATGAGCAACCATTCAGCAGGGGGGTGATGATGAGCTCCATTATTAGACATATTTGGATGGGTTAATGGTCACCTTTTTTCCTTCTTAGATCTCTTTTTCTTGCATTTTTATTATTATTTGGTTTTATGATGCTAGTATAGGTGGTGATTAAGGCTAACATACTCTGAGTGCCTAATATGAGTTTGAGTGCAAAAAATAATGAATTATTAAGCATTTTTATAAGGATTTCCTAATAAATACTTGGAGTCAAGTGGACTCAATCATCCCAAATATTCTCTCCATCAATTTGAGTTCGAGAGGCAACCAATAAAATCTAGGAGGAGTGCATAAATGTATGTTTACTTAGAGTCAAGTGGAGTCAATCATTCTCTCCATTAATTCGAGTTCCATAGGCAGCCAAGAAACTCCAAGAGCAGTGCACTCAGTGTATGTTTACTTGGAGTCAAGTAGACTCAATTACCATTTTCAAGGGAGTTGTTGGTTGCTGCCCTGTAGAATAAATAGAGAAGAGTTAGAGATAAGAAGAGTTAGTCGATTCTACTTATAACTTTGTTCAAGCTATTGATCTTTTCATTATTTTACTGAGTGATCAAAATTTTAGAGATTTATGAGGTTATTCTTTTATGAAATGACTAGACTGATTTCATTTTACTAATTTAAGTTTCAGAGAGCTAGGCTCGTGGGTTAGGGCCCAATCCATGTGCCTTAGCTTCTTTGATGTTACTACCTTTTCATTTATGCCACTAAGCTAGTTTTCTTTATGTCATTCAATTAGTTCTAATTATCATAGTTTCATCACTGTTTAGTTTTTCTTTTAGTATGTTGTTGTAGTTTCTTGTTTGCTTATGAGTACTAGAATAGAGAAGAAAAACCAAAAAACTATGGATCAAGACTCCCTTCTCATCTATGTCAATAGAGCTCGAGGAGGGAAAAACTTCCCACAAACCCAAAAACTGCTTTTTGTTCACTGTTTTATCACACATTCTTTTATGTTTTACCATTCATGAATCCACAGGTTTGTCTGCAGGAATAGGCATAAAAAGCCCTAGAGAGATTATTAAGCCATTCTGCTCCATTTTCCAATCCTTATCCATCTTTGCATTCAATTCCAAACACCTCTGTTACACTTCTAATCCCTTCTATTTCACTTATTGCAGTTTTCGCACCCTTTTATTCCCAAAAACACTTCAAAAAGACTAAGTCCATCTTCTATTCTTTCGTTTTAACATTTTACGGCTATCACAACTATTTTAACAGAAGAACACTTCAAAACCTCATAGGTTGACCTCCGCCCTTTTCTTCCTCGAAACTCCCACTACCGTACTTCTCCTTTTCGTAAAATTGCACTTTGCAATATTTTCCCTTTTTTCATTAAGACTTACTACTTTGATCCACCTATCGTGATATTGCGATCGCGATCCACCACTGGACCCACTGCCACGTCACCTATCGCATTTCACAATTCACACCATTCAGTTGGTTTTTGTTAATACTTATCGCCCTTTCTTCTGGTTGCGATATCGTATTTCGCACATTGTAGCTTTTTCCCCTTCGCACTTTGTTGTTCTTATCTTATCGCACTTCGCATTTCGCTCCCGCTCTCGAACAAAATTTTCGTTATCCCTTTAATTTTGAGATATTGTGATTGTGATATCGCATATCACAACTTTCGCCTCCATCACATCTCCCCCATTGCACTTTTCAATTCATTTCATTCCAAATCCCTTTCTGTGTTGTGATTGTGATATCGCATATCGCAACTTTTACCTCCATCGCATCTCTGCCATCGTACCTTTGCACTATAATAAGGTCATTAGGGGAATTTTGAGGTCTAAAATGGGCCTCGTAAGGAAATTATAAAATAATAGTGGAAATAATCAAAATAATATTTCATTACATCATCAAATTTTAGACTAAAAAAAGGAAAAACTATTTTTTCAACTCGTATTTTAAACTTATCTCACTATAGATTTACTCAAATTTCAAGTGGAAACACTCGTTGGATGCAGAATTTGATTTCCCATCTAAGGAGTACCCATGATGCATACTTTCGATGGACAATGCTACATGAAAAATGAGAAATAAATGAAAAAATTTATTGCAAACATGTTTTTTCATGTATTTTTCATTTTTCGTGTGGTAGGGTCCATCGAAAGTATACAACATGGGTACTCCTTGGATGAGGAATTAAATTTTGCATCCAAAAATTACTCTTGCTCAAAATTTGAGTAAAAAATTAGAGAGATAAGTTGAGAATACGAGTTGAAAAAGTAATTTTATTATTTTATTATTTTTTAATATTTTACTTTTTTACTCCAACAATAGTGAATCATTCCCCATGGTTTGCATCATCATCTTGAATCCTATTGGTTCTTATAAATTTTATTTTTGTTGTACATTTTTCTTAGGAGGCCCATTTTAGACTTAAAATTGCCCTAATTTTATAGGGTTTAACCCCACTCTTTCCACTTCTAAGCCTTGTTTCATGCGTTAAGCCCTCCATTAGCCACTTTAGCCCTTTTTTTTCCTCCAAGATGCAAATCAACACTTTTTCAATTAGATTTAAGTCATGGATAGCTTAGTTCCATGGCTAGAAACATGGTAGATAGACTGTAGGATAAGTAGAGTGCATTTTTCTGTTTGGCCAAGTTAAGTTTGGTTTAGAATTAGTTTCCTTTCTGCCATTTCTTTTTAGCAATATAGTTAAGTTTCTTTGTAGTCATTTCCTTTTCTGCAATTTAAATTAATTTCATTCATGTCATTTATTTTAATCAATTTAGTTTTCCTTTCTGTCATTTCCTTCCAACAATTTACTTTCCAGTTCTGATCATAGTTTAAGAAATAGCACCCTTTCCTAAAGTAGAAAATGATGACATGAACAGATTGCATTTGCTATGTATATAGCACTGTCACCTCAAATTTTGTATGAAACGCGGGTTGATAAATTAAAGTAGGGAAACCCATGGTAATTGCAACATTCTTGGTGCAATACCAGGGCTCACCACATATATACAAATTAACTTTCATAGATATATAGAACTTTAATAAACATGATATAATTTTTATTAATTTTCTAATTTTAAATAATATTTATCACAATGATTATCTTTGATTGTAATTTAAATAACATATTTATATTCTTTTTTGATTTTTCCATATATGTTTTTTTTTCATACTGGGGTACAAGATGTAGGTAGATCGATTGGAAATGACGTTGAAATAATAAAAGGGATTCTACATATAACTTATAAAACAAATGCAAATGTACTTCAATCATTGTTACATATTCATGAAATTAAATATGTAAAACCATCTATGATTGTTTTAATTGACACATGATCATGTGCAAAATGTACACCTAAATATCACTTTCAGGGAAAATTTTAAGGATGAAAAATTATTTTGAAGTTTAAAAAGTTGGTGAATCTCACTAGTACCTAATATGCAAACAATAAAATGTTTATTGATGTATTTGTAAAATTATTCAAATTTATAATGATATTATATATATTTTCTATATAATGTTGGTGATTTTTAAGGTAAAATAATTTTATATTGTAAAATTTGGGCGAATCATTTTTATAAAAAACTGGGAATTGGTGAATCTTTTTTTTGGAAAAACCATGGAAAATTAGCCCACCTACGAATATTAGCCCCTAAAATTTTCCATGATCACTTTTAATAGACATTTCCTAATGATATAACATTCATACATGTTCAAATGCATTTAACATGTACCAAATGTGTTTTGTAATTTTCATTTTCAATCTAGATTCATTTTAAATAACAAATGGAAAAACAGCTAAGCTTTAAAAGCAAAACATTTTTAATCTAAAATTTAATCTATGTTAACATTGTAACACCATGTGATCACGTATGAAAAATGTAACAACTAAATGAAAATGTACTTCAATCATTGTTACATATTCATAAACTTAAATATGTAAAACCATCTATGGTTGCTTTAAATGACACATGTGCATGTGCAAAATGTACATCTAAATATCAATTTTAATAGACATGTCCTAATTATATAACATTCATACATATTCAAATTCATTTAACATGTACCACATGTGTTTTTTAATTTGCAATTTCAATCTAGAATCATTTTAAATAACAAATGACAAAACAACTTGAGCTTTAATAAGGTCATTAGGGAAATATTGATGTCTAAAATGGGCCTCGTAAGGAAATTATAAAATAATAGTGGAAATAATAAAATAATATTTGATTACATCATCAAATTTTAGATGAGAAAAAAGGAAAAACTAATTTTTCAACTCGTATTTTAAACTTATCTCCCTATGGATTTACTCAAATTTCAAGTGGAAACACTCATTGGATGCAGAATTTGATTTCCCATCTAAGGAGTACCCATGATGCATACTTTCGATGGACAATGCTACATGAAAATGAGAAATAAATGAAAAACATGATTGTAAACATGTTTTTTCATGTATTTCTCATTTTTCGTGTAGTAGGGTCCATCGAAAGTTTGCAACATGGGTACTCCCTAGATGAGGAATTAAATTTGGCTTCCAACGATTACTCTCACTCAAAATTTGTGTAAACAATTAGAGAGATAAGTTGAAAATACGAGTTGAAAAAATAGTTTTATTATTTTATTATTTTTTAATATTTTACTTTTTTACTCCAAAAATGGTGAATCATCCCCCATGGTTGACATCATCATCTTGAATCTTATTGGTTCCTATAAAGTTTATTTTTGTTGTAAATTTTTCTTAGGAGGCCCATATTAGACTTAAAATTCCCCTAATTTTACAAAGTTTAACCTTGTTCTTTCCACTTCTAAGCCTTGTTTCATGCGTTAAGCCCTCCATTAGCCACTTTAGCCCTTTTCTTTCCTCCAAGATGCAAATCAACACTTTTTAAATTAGACTTAAGTCATGGATAGATTAGTTGCATGACTAGAAGCATGGTATATAGACTATAGGATAAGTAGAGTGCATTTAGCCGTTTGGCCAAGTTAAGTGTGGTTTAGAATTAGTTTTCTTTCTGCCATTTCTTTTCAGCAATATTGTTAAGTTTCTTTTCAGTCATTTCCTTTTCCGCAAATTAAATTAGTTTCATTCCTATCATTTCTTTTAATAAATTCCGTTTTCCTTTCTGTCATTTCCTTCCAACAATTTACTTTCCAGTTATGATCATAGTTTAGGAAATAGCACCCTTTCCTAAAGCAGAAGAGGATGACATGAACAGATTGCCTCTACTGTGTATATAGCACTGTCACCTCCAATTTTGTACGAAACTCGGGTTGATAAATTAAAGTAGGGCATCCCCTGGTAGTTGCAACACTCTTGGTCCAATACTAGGACTCACCACATATATACAAATTAACTTGCATAGATATATAGAACTTTAATAAACATGATATAATTTTTATTAATTTTCTAATTAAAAAAAAATATTTATCACAATGATTATCTTTGATTATATTTCAAATAACATATTCATATCCTTGTTTGAATTTTCCATATATTTTTTTTTGGCATATTGGGGTACAAGATGTAGGTAGATCAATTGGAAATGACATTGAAATAATAAAAGGGATTCGACATATAACTTATAAAACAAATGCAAATGTACTTCAATCATTGTTACATATTCATGAACTTAAATATGTAAAACCATCTATGATTGTTTTAAATGACACATGATCATGTGCAAAATGTACATCTAAATATCACTTTTAATAGACATGTCCTAATTATATAACATTCATACATGTTCAAATGCATTTAACATGTACCAAATGTGTTTTGTAATTTTCATTTTCAATCTAGATTCATTTTAAATAACAAATGACAAAACAACTTGAGCTTTAAAAACAAAACATTTTTAATCTAAAATTTAATCTATGTTAACATTATAACACCATGTGATCATGTATGCAAAATGTAAAAACTAAATGAAAATGTACTTCAATCATTGTTACATATTCATGAACTTAAATCTGTAAAACCATCTATGATTGCTTTAAATGGCACATGTTCATGTGCGAAATGTACATCTAAATATCACTTTTAATAGACATGTCCTAACTAAACATCCATACATGTTCAAATGCATTTAACATGTACCACATGTGTTTTTTAATTTTCAATTTCAATCTAGAATAATTTTAAATAACAAATGAAAAAACAACTTGTGCTTTAAAAATAAAACATTTAATCTGAGATTGAATCTAAGTTAACATTATAACAACATGTCATGATATATGCAAAATTTAATGTAACTAAATGCAAATGTATTTCAATAATTGTTACATATTCATGAACTTAAATATTTAAAGCCATCTATAATTGTTTTAAATGACACATGATCATGTGAATAATCTACCTAAATATCATTTTCAATATACACGTCCTAATTATATAACATTCATACATGTTCATATGCATTTAACGTGTACCACATGTGTTTTGTAATTTTCAATTTCAATCTACATTCATTTTAAATAAAAAATGACAAAACAACTTGAACTTTAAAAACAAAACATTTAATATAAGATTGAATCTAAGTTAACATTATAACAAAATGTCATTATGTATGAAACATGTGCCAACTAAATGAAAATGTACTTCAATCATTGTTACATATATTCATGAACTTAAATATCTAAAACCATCTATGATTATTTGAAATGACACGTGATCATGCAAAATGTACCTAAATATCACCTTTAATAGATATTTACACCTAATTTTATAACATTCACACATGTTCAAATGCATAACATGTACCACATGTGTTTTGTAATTTGCGATTTCAAACTAGATTCATTTTAAATCACAAGTTACAAAACAACAAGTTTTAAAAATAAAACATAATCTAAGATCATTGAATTTAACATTATTTAAGAGCATCCGATCACATGCCAAATTTAACAACTATCCAAATTTAAAATCATGCAATAAAAGTAAATTTAGTTCATCTATCCAAAATGTAAAATATGTCGAAAATTTATATCATTCAATAAAAGTGAATATAAAAATGTATCAAGTGTTACAAGTATCAAGTTATATAGAAAATTAAATATGTCACATGTTTAAGTTATAAAAAGACTAGATCAAATAAAATATTGTGTGCATCAATTAAATAGAGAATTTGTCTGCAATGTTTTTCCAGCAGCTTCCTTGTGCTATAATCTGAAGAATGCAGAACCACACAACGTGTAATTACATATATATACACATGTATAATAAATTTATGTGCATGTATTAAAATTAAAATTTAATGTTTTAAAATTGAATTAGAATGTAGAAATTCATAGAAAAACAAAATGAAAAAAAAAAAAAATCATATAATACCTCATGTAGTTCTCCCTCCATTGTCCTGTGTTGACCCTAATTGCATATACATATATATACATATGTATAAGAAATTTATATTACATGTATTAATATTAAAATTTAATGTTTTAAAATTGAATGAGAATGTATAACTTCAATAAAAAAAACTAAATTAAAAAAAAATCATGCAATACCTCCTGTAGTTCCCCCTCCATTTTCCCGTATTGGCCCTAAATCAATGCATCCTCTAGGATAAACTTACAATATTCATGTATATATATATATATATATATATTAAAAATTTTCAAATAAAAATGCATAAAATAATGCAATAATATTAAAAAAATTGTTAGACAACTTCTTCAACTTTGTTTGGATGTTCCTATCCATCATACAATCCATCGCTAAAGTCCTTGGAGAAGGGAAATCATCTCTAAAAACCTAAAATTCAGAAATTTTAAAACTTTAAAATAACTCAAGATCTAGATTTTATTTTTTAATGAAAGTTTCACTTCAATTAATAACTTGAAACATAAGAGAAAAATTGAATACTTGTGACGGTGGATTATTTGGCACATCTCCTAACAAGGAAGAAGAGGGTGGCTTCATTGAGCAAACATCAGAAAAAATCAAAATATGTTAAAATTTAATTATATACATGTGTACCCAATTATTTCTTTTAAAAATTGCATCATGATACCGATATAATAATAGAATAATAATTGGACATCAACGTCGTGAAATTTTAAAAAAGATTAACATTTCTTAAAATGTCATCTTGTCTCCAGACCTTGAACCTTGGACCATGATATTATCAAAATTTTCGGTCAAAAAGCATGTTAACTAAAAATTGTTACCATATGATACATTTTTGTTATATTAACACATACAAATAAACATGTATATTCAAATTAAAAATTACAATAAAATATTCACTCTAACCATTAACACATACCGATCCCATGCCCTCTTCCTCATGAATAATTAATTCCTACCAACCATTGCGACAATGATTTATATATGTTCTAATATCTTCAATACTCATGTCATATATCTCATCATCTGTATTATACACAAAATTAGCATGTGCATTATCTTGTGCTCTTTGTCGATTCTGACCAATATCAATTCCACCAAGCCCAGTTTGAATATTGTCTATGATGGAATCCCTTACTTCTCGACTAATTTGAGAAGTGACATCCATATCTAACTGCAAATTTTCCACATGAGGAGTTTGACTTACCAATGGTGGCTCGGGTTCAGGCAACTCAGCATCACGCTTAGCTCCCCTACAGTCACATAATCGACCTTTCCAAGGACCAAAAAATTCAGAAGGAAGGTCATTATACTTCGGTTTCATTCCCAAAACAAATTATGCATAAAATAAATTTTCAAAATAAACAGGAAAATTTTCATTCCATGGTAATCTTCTATAGGCTACAAGGTGAATATCATACAAATGGCAGGCTGATTATTGCACCTTTGTCATCTTTATTTTTGGCCCTTCTTTGAAATTAAACATAGATTTTACCGTTTATTTTGTAAATTTGTTTTTAACATCATCCCATGTATTAGGAACCATTAATATTTCCTTTATTTTCCTCATTATTTCTATAAAATTATCAGTGGTTGTCCCAAGATTTTTGTAAACATCTACAAGTGTGTTTAAAGAGTGCATAACTATTTGTAATCTTTCTCAACACTCTGCAGGGAGTTTCAAAGACACAAGATATTTCTTCAATTTCGAATAAGGATGTTCACACCTTTGTAATGTGCATTTTTGGATGTTTTTTTCCCAAGGTAAATAATCGGGAATTTCAGAAGGATAAGTCATGGTTGGTGTACAACCTTATTCTTGAATTACACGATTTGGCCTACATATTTTTTGAGCAACATTTTCATCCTCTGTATCAATATATAAAATTATTTATAAATATAAAAACATGTGAAAAAATTGTACGAATTTCCTTTTTAACCATAAAAAATTTATATAAATGATTTAACAAATTAATAATTGGATGAAAATAATATTCAGATTGATGGCCACCTCGAGATGGTTGAGCAGCATCATGCACACCTAGAGATAGTTGAGAACTAGCATGACCACCCATTGATTGGCCACCACCCAATGGTTTAGAATGAACATGACCATCCATAGATTCACCACCAGGGGAATGTGTACCACCACCCTCACGCGATTGTCCACAACCTATTTATTTTCCACCAAGGGAATGTGTACCACCACCACCGCCCTCATGCGACAAGAGGGAAGCTTCATAAAAAAATATGAATTTATAATCAATTAAAATATACACACATGTATGTGAATAAGTATGATTGAGTAGATTGTGTTAACCATACCACAATTGCGTGAACCATGTTTACGCTCCATTGATTGAGTAGATACACTTTTCCTCCGAACTCCTAAAAAATTAAATTGATTAAAAATTAATTTAACTCACAAAATTTATAAAAAATAAATTCCATATGTATACATGTATGTATGGGGATTAGATTATATGTTCAATAAAAAAAAATTCCATATGTATACATGTATTTATGGGGATAAGATTATATGCTCAATAAAAAAACAATTCCATATGTGTACATGTATGTATGGGGATAAGATTATATATTCAAATGTCATTTAAAAACTTACACATTTAATATAAATACCATAAACATGATTGACATCCCCCGATCCATTATCCCCCTTTCTCATAGAGGCATGGGACTCTATTGATGTTCACCTCGAAGAATCACATGGAAAATTATCATCATCCATAATATATATATGGATATCTAGAGATACATAGATACACATGATGTTTAAAGCCCTGAATAATCATGTGGAAAATGATCGTCCATGACATATATCGATCTATCTACAAATACATAGATACATGATGTTTAAAAAGTTACCTCGTGCATTTAAAATTAATTTTAAAATTACTATTTAGAAAAAAATTGAAAATAATTCAAAAAATTGATGTAATTTAAACAAACGTTGGAGCACAACTTGAACACAAATTATGTAAAAAAAAAAATTCAAGGAAAAAATTGATGTATAAAAATCACTTCAGTATTTAAACAAAAAAATTTTTAAGCCCTGCACATTTTGAAAATTAAATACAAAATTTTCTAAAACATGAAGTTCACCAAGCTAGGCTTACACAGTGGGTGCACATTTTGAAAATTAAATACAAAATTTTCTAGAACATGAAGTTCACCAATTTGTGCTTACATGGTGGGAGCGCACTTGGTATATAATTGAAAAAAACACATTGTCATTAAAAATGACATATTTATAACTAAAAAACACACACATATGAAAGATATCTTACAATGTCCATCAATCAATTTGTATGGAGAGCATATCAATGCTAATTCATCTTTAACAGATGAATCTTGAATTGGAATTTCCCCATACAATACTAATTCATCTTTGATAGATGAATCTTGAATTGTCATTTTCCCATACAATATATCACTGGACATCTTATTAACATTTCTACAATGTCTTATACTAAATGATTGAAACTTTCTAACAATATTGTTTTCTTTTCCATGTAGTTGTTTTAGCCTCTCCTTCTTAACTTGGTACACGCCTTTAATTTGGTTGCACAAAAGTTTAAAATGGGTGAAAACTACAATTCCATTTGATCCATAATCCCTGGTTGTTACCAAGCCTTCTATCAATGCAAGATAATATGTTTCATTGTTTGTTGTTCTTCCAGGTATATCCATTTTCCTTTGGATGACTTTCTTAGTCACAATATTGCATAAGAAATATGTAATCATTGCTTTCCCTTAATTGAGATAACAAGAAACATCTATGCATAATGTCCATTTTTCAACCATGTTTAGTGGGCTTTTTTATCCCTTAAAAAAACAAATTCATTGAAATATTAATTGAACATTTACTTCAAATGCCTTAAATTTTATGGGATAAATGACATGTACATGGTTTCCAAAAACATTATGACCACAATAAAATATTAAATGAACATTTATTGGAAATTACTCAAATTTTATGGGAGAAATTACATGTACATGGTTTCAAAAAACACTAGGACCGTCTCTTCATTTAGATAAAAGTTTTATAATAGTTTACTTCCAATGAAAATGATTAACAACATGTATCATAGCCATGGTCTTTTCACACCAGTCATTGCCTCAAGGATAGCCTCCTAAGATGGTAGAACAGTATCAAGGCAATCCTGAGCAAAAGATGAGTTAAGTGTCAAATCCAGAGCCACATCTCCACCCAAATCCTTCGATGAAAGAGAAATTGAATCAAAATATGTAGATTAAACAATAGAATGATAAGAAATATCTGTTACAAATATAGGAAATTCCATTCCACCCACTTGACCTTCTTCTAATGTGGTGGTAGGAGAAGGTAAGGTCCAAGGGTTCAAAAAATAACGATTTCGGAAGAACTCTCTTCGAATAAAGGCCCTGGAGGATGAAATAGCATTGATATGAACATAATGAGGTGGAAGATCAAAGGTACCTATCAATGAGGTATACATTTTGACCCCTAAATTCTCCATAGTTTTCTTGGTATCATTCACCAAGGGAAAAATAGAGTTAAAACATGCATTAGGATATATCAGAGAATAGTCCATATGATCTACAATGACAATCCTCCCTTCATGGAGGAAACACAGGACACAAAATAATGATGAAGCAATGGCATCCATCTCATAAATCAAATTTCGTCCCAATATAAGGTTGTAGTCCAAATTTTCATCAACTATCTCGACTTCAATGCTAACAAATTTACCCCCAACAAATATGGGAAAAGCTGGAACAATGGCATGTGGCCTATGAGAATGACCATCAAATGTAGTGAGAAGAGTAGGTGAAGGAATGGCTTGAGGTGATCCAATGGATTTCCAACATGAGATAGACATGACACTTATGAAAGCACCCTCATCGACTACCGTTTGAAAAATATTGATTTTATGATACGTAGATTTGATCTGAAAAGCCATGTGATGAGGAATTCTCTTCTTAAGATTTGACATATCGAATGTGATCATAAGAAATTTCATTGGATCTATTTATCTGAGCACAGTGAGCAGCGCACTCCTTTGTGTTGGGCACGACTGGAGTACCTCCAACGCAGAAATAACACAAGGAATCTGAGCCATATACTCTACAATGGAATATTTCTAGGCTACCTTGGCATTAGGGTTGATTGTAAAATATTTAGTAGAACCTTTCGGCATGCGATTTATAGGCTCGACTACAGGCCTCTCAATATGGAGTGGCTCGGAAGTATCAAGAGCGACCTTAGTCTTCAAAGACTCGGATTCACCATAATCATGTGATCTCGTGGTGACATCAATTTGAGAACTCATCATATATAAATTTGAATAATTTTCCCCTTCCTTGTTGGCCCCTGTGAGAGCTCCAGTATTTTCATTCATGCCAGCAACAATTTGTTTCCCTTGGGGAAAAGGGTTAGTCAGGATAGCCTGGGAACTAGAGGAACATTGTTGAGCTAACAAGCGCTGAGCATCCTGAATCTTAGGGAAGAGAAGAGTGAGATGGTCTACAGTGCATAACTTGCATGGAAACATGACTTTATTCTTTGCCTATCTCTTACCCTCTCCAACATTATCATTGGATTTTTTCACATTACCCTTCCCATCCTTATCTTTATTTTTGTTATTATGTCCCTTATTCTTCCCATCACATTTTTTATTTCCTTTGGGGTTATAATATTGAACAACATTAATTGTTAAGGGTTGGGAAGGAGTAGACACTGCCATCGTATCCTGAATAGAAGGAGAAGATTGTAGAGACAACTGTTGCAATCGATTCAAAAGGTTAGCCATGCAACTATCGATCAAACCGAAAATCCTGTCAGCATGAGGACCTGGCTTTGGTTTGGCTAAATATAATTTGGAATGGGGAGCATCAGGTAATATCCTATTAAGAATCCCAGACTGAGAATAGATTAGTTCCAACTACTGGGCTCTAAAAATAGCTTTCTCCTTAGAGAATATCGCGGAAAGAGATACATCCTTCAATATTTTTGGTTGTAAATATTTTAGGAACCATTTGAGAAGGAATTCATTGGGAATATGGGCTTTAATGAGCCTTTTCCTTCTCCTCCATTCCTAAATATGGTCAGAAATGTGTGCTGTCTTATCTTGTTTGAAATTGGCCAGAAGCTCAGTCCCAACATCATAATGAATGAGCAACTGAAAATGGTTCATAAACATGGTAGCCAACTCTCCAAACGAAGAAAAAGTGACCCAAGTAAGCTCAATGTACCATTTAGCAGTGTTTCTAGTTAGCGTGCACTGAAACAACCTCAACCTAATCGAATCATCGATGAGGGATTTTGATGAACACCATAAATGGAAAGTGGTAACATTGTTGGTTGCATCCTCACCAATATTCCCTTCAAATTTCAAAATATCTTATGGAAGTTTAATAGGGATCAGAGACCAACCCGGGTTGTATCAAATAGGATCATTAGTAAACTTTGATAGATCTGGAAAATTTAGTGTTTCCAGGAATGATAAGCATAGAGGAGTCTAGGAATTCCATCCACCAATGAAAGGATTCCGTAATTTTTGAAAAGAATAACCTGGATTTGCCAAGGCACTAGGTTTCCACAGATTGTTCGTAGAAAAAGTTGAACCATAAGAGAAACCTGGTGGCCTAGAAGCATTCAGGTTAGGACCCCCTCCCACTGTAGGACTACCATAAACAATGATATTCCCTCCAATCAAAGTATTAAATGAAGACAAAACCACTTGGTAACGATTACAAGCATTAGCGAATGGAGAGAAACCTTGAGAAGCACCTACAGAGGAGAAAGGAACATTCCTCTGCTGACCATACATAAACTGATCCCTAGTTCCCAACCTAGTGAAAGCAGGGTTCTCGCCTTGAAAATCATTAGAGCTTTGGCCTCTGAGTAAAGTATTAAAACCTTTACCTTGAGCGAAGAAAGATAAATAACCTAAGGAAGGGTTCGAATGAGGGATATGACCAGTTCTGAAGGGGAAACCTTGAAAATAACCTGACCCACTAGACATAGAAGACATGGGTGTGGAGACAATGGATGCAACAGTGAGAGAAATTGAAGGAAATGTACTAGAAGGAATCCCAAATGAAAATGGAACAGTATGGGAAGCAAAATCTTGGGGTCCCCCACTCGTAGATAGAATGGAAGTAGAGCCAAAAATTGCAGTACTGGGAGTGATGATTGAAATAGAAAAGGTGCCTCCTCCCTCGGCCGAAAGATGAGTATACACAAGGAGAAATATGATGGCTAGCCATTTTGTGAGATAGAGGCCCAACATATAATAGAACATCCAGAAAACTAGAAGGAAGAGGAGAGGAAGGGGTAAATATAGGTTCAATAATTTCTTCAACCTCACCTTCTTCTGCCGGAAAAAGGACCCAAGAAAGGAGTGGAGTACTCCTCTCTAAATCACGACTAGCTCTAGGACTACCCTCAGAAATAATAGCCCCAAGCGGAGGATCACTCTTTGTTTCATTTTCAACTACTGGTTGAAAATCACCGATAAAATTTCTCCTACGCCTTCTTGAGGAAGGCTCGACACTCACAGAAGAAATCCCATGAATCCTCCTGAATCGACGAACCTATTGGTCAACCACTTTTTATAATTATGAGATTTTATGTAGACTCAAAAAATGACAAAGCTATGGTAATCTAGGAGCAAAGAGCACTCTCTACAAAATTATCCCTAAGATTTAGCAATCAAGTAGCTCTTAGGTATTTCCACTCTGGGTTATTAGGACTGGACACCAAATTACAATAAAGAAAAAATAAGGACCTTTCGAGAATACTTTGGGGTAATTACACCCCAGGCCTATTAGCGAAGGTAATAGAAGCACTTACGCTGACCTCCTAAAAAAATCCTTTTTCAGTGCAAGTACCCAAGCTTCACAAGGGCACCCTCCAGAAGTACTAATGAGAGTGATGGAACATCTGCCTTCAATACCACGGGTATTCCCCCCTGTAATCAGCTATGTGATACCTAGGAATAAAAACTATGGACACCAGTTCGTATCGGCAGCCGGATGAAATGGTATTTGGTCAAGATACAACAAATAGGAGAGTGGGTATCTCTCTTCTCTGCCTTCACTTTCCCTCACACTTTACTCTCTGAAGGAGAGCTTTCTCGGTCCACTTAATGTTGTTGGATTTCACTCATTAATCAACTTCTATGTTTGAAATTTTGAGTGGCCTTGGATATTTAACTCTCCACTCTCCTATTCCAAGGCCCTACTGACCTAGACTAGTTGGTGTATATTAATGACAACTCAAAAATTCAAGCTCATTTTAATTATGTGCTTGATTTTAGTGGCTATTCTTTTTAATTCAGGGGTAAACTAATAATGAAACTTGTGATGTTTTGACGCCAAAGAGAAATCAATAGAAACCTATTACATGCATATGAACATTTTTCTTCAATGGAAGAGATTTATACTTAGGTTGTACGAAACAAATAATAAAAGCAAGAAATTTTTCTTTTCTTTTCAAGATCATGCTCACACACTCAAAAACTATCAAAAGACTAAATATTCTTAACGATGCAACTACACTAATGCAAAACTGCCAATCCAAAATGAAAATTCTAGGACTACTTAAAAATGGAAGAAAATCAGTTTCTCAACAAGACATGTATGATCACTTTGATAGAAAAACAAAGAAATACCCAAAACAAGAACATCCTTGCACACAAATGCCAAAAATAGCTTGATACAAGAAGAGACAAGTCCACTCAAGAAATTCTCTCAAAACCAAGCAATCCAGACCAAAATGACAAACTACAAACTTGCTCCAAAAAATGATGAAAACCATAAAACAAAAACTAAAACAAAAATCAAAGGAAAACACCTATGTTTTTTTAGCCTTTTACTTTTTAAGGAAGCAGCAAACTCTCTTTGAGAAAAGCACAAACTACCAAAGACTTCAAATCAGAAATTTGAGCAAACAAGAAATTCCACATTCCTTAAGCCAACCATGTCACTTTCATGACAGGACTCAATAAATGGAATGCATAAACTAACTCAATAAAATGACTTGAAAAAATAGTATAAAACTCTAGAATTGACAAAAAATTCAAGAATTCGCCAGAAAAGTTGATCTCAAGAAACCAAGAAAACCAAACAAGACAACAAGACAAATAAAAAAGTGAAGCAATGACAAGGCCAAGCATGAGTAAATCGACACAAAATCACTGTTCTGAAATGTCAGAGCAGCCAAGTGTTGAGGCATAAAAGGTGTCTTTTTAACTCCTATTTATCCTACATTAATTATCAATCCAGGTTTATCTCAAGAGTGTACTCATTCTGAGATGGCAATTTAATCTAAGAGTAATGCTTTCAAACTTGCAATACAGTGTTTCAAATACAAGAGTAAACAGATGCTTGAAAATGAAATCTAATTGCAATGAAATGAAACTTAAGGCTCTAAAATCTAGTCATTCACTCGGAAATCATCAGTCAAGGATGCAGTAGTAATAACTCTTTCCTTTGTCAACTGATGTAAATGAAATCAAGCATAAACAAGATCTTCAATCTGAGAACTTAGACAGAAATAGCCAATTTCCTTTACAGTTGATGATCTTACACTCCACAATAAAGCAACTAACTGGAAATGGTATCTAAGAATAAACACGCTCTCTGCGATAGCATTCTGAAGTAAACCAAATACTTCCAGGAAAGGAATAAATAGTAAGCTAGTTATCAGAAATCAACAACAAATCTATTTAATGGAAATCAACAAAATATCTATTTAATGGAAACGAACAACAAATCTATTTAATGGAAATGAACAACAAATATATTTAATGGAAATGAGCAGCAAATCTATTTAATGGAACTGAACAGCAAATCCTGAACAACGAAGCTTTATATTTAAGAAGCATAACAATACAAATTACAGAGGAATAAATAATCTTGTTATGTTGAAAAGGAATAGCAATGCAATTCACTCATAACTAATGAAATGACCCAATTTCATAAAACAGCGAAACAGTAAGCTATAAAACAAGAAAATTGTGAAGCAATGCGACTAAAGAAAATGAGAACTAAAGCAAACCATCACATGACTATAATTAGAAAGTATTGGTACAGATAGAAAGTGGTTCCACCAGGGTCGGGCCCTTAGCCGCTAGTGAAGCACTGCCAAATTACTCCAGTATTAAATAATAGAATGACAACCAGATTATGTATTAATCATATGTGACGGAGTTTACAAGCAACCACACTCTATTTTAACCAACGAGAGACGATGATTAATTGTGAAAATACAATAGGAAATCTGAATAATCGTAATACTACCTCCTCTCCCTAATTTCTACAAGCGCTATCATTTTATAATAGCCAACGGACAAAACAAGAAACACAGATAAGCTTTGAGCATCGATTCCTCAGGATCGAGAGATCCTGAGGGATTCACTCTATATTCTAACTTCAGATATTGTTTTGTCTTCTTGGGTTGATGCCGCGCTGTTCCTTTCTTTTCTTTAACTATGCACTCTGATCTCGACCTTCTTGTCTAGATATGGTCTTTTGTATAAGGTGCAATAGTTACTTTTGCTTTGTCTTTTTCTCTCGAATGGTGGCTTTCCACTTCATCTATTTTCTGCATATAAGAAAAGACAATCTTTAATCGATTTGAAACAATCACTAATCTCCTTAATTCTATTATAATTCTTCAATATATTACCATTCTAGAATATAAAGGAGTTATGATTAAAGGAAAAAGATAAAGAAATACATGGCAAATTCATACCTTTTTCAATGCTCAACACACCCCCCTGCTTACCCTTTTTTATGTCATCATGAAAATCATAGTTTACATGTAAAGAAGTTAGAGAATAGGTTGTAGAGGGTTTTTCATTAAATGGTCTAAAACCATGATTTGCAGATAAAGCTTCAAAAATATGCCATGTCTGCCCTTCAGGAAATTCATATTTGGCCTTATTGTCTGTTGTAGGATACCAGATAATAGGGCTTTGAAATCTACAACCTAACCAATATGAGCCTTCCCTCAAGATGAGGTTACTATAGATAACCAGGCGATTGGCAGGTTATAATTGAATGGCTCTTTGTCTTGAATATTCTGATTGGAAATCTTCCATCAGAGTTTAGCTGCTACTATGGCCTGGTACAAAAAATATTCTACCCCATCCAGGATGATCTCTTTGTGGATGGGTCCCAATGTCGGGACCACACCCTCCTTTATCATTAATCTTTTCTCCCTAGCCCATAATTGTAATGGGTGTCTCGGTTCACCCCTAACCCAAAGGTCTAACCCATTTTCTTGTCTCTGAAAAATTGTTATAGGCCTTGAGCCATTTTAACTGGTTAACAACAAATGAAATGAATGCTTGATGTTGGACATCACCCACAAAAGGACTGGGATTTATCTCCATTTCTTCTTCCAACAGAAGATTGTGCAAATAAAATTCATAGAGTAGGCGTTGAACCTTTACTCCATAGACTTTGCAGTAGTTTATAAAATCATCTACAGTTTTTAATTTTATAGGTTTTCCTGCCTTAACAGCTTTAATTTTTAACTGCAAATACCTTTCTATCAAAAACAAAGCATAATTTTTGGCAGGGGACTTACATGCTAGAACATCTGTATATAGAGAACAGAGAGTATCCATTTGATTCCTGACTGTTTGTAGTCTATTCCTTACCTTTTCAACTTTTTCTTCTGCCTTTCGACATTTATCGAAGGCTTCTACCTTTGATGCATTGATGTCCCTTAATTCCTGCTTTAACCCTTGGTATTTATTCCTAGGGACAGTCTCTTCTTCGAGATATTCTCTAGCCCGCTGAGCCTGTGCCAAATCTTCTCGGACTTTTTCTATACCACGGTCGTTGTTTATCAAAACACTTTTGGGTTGAAGATATACCTGGGTTTTCTTATTATAATATTGAGTTCCTACAGTCTATGTCTCTTTAATGCAAAATGTTTGGTTGGCCATACTACTGGAGGATAGTGCCTCAGTCTAAACATCTTTATTACAGACTTGTGTTAGGGTCTCTACAATTTGCAATATTGGAAAATACAAACTGCAAAGCCTACATATGAACCATTTTGGGATTCTAGGATCTAGCCCTCCTGAATCCAGAGAGGGATCTCTCTATAATTGTGTTTAAAGATGTGATCTTTGAAGCTTTTAGTATGATATTAGGCAAGTTATTAAGAACAAGGGTTTTGTTTGGTTTTGGTTGGGCAAAGATATAATGAAGGTGAAGGAAGTCTAAATGAAGGGTGAAGGTGTAAATAAGTGAGAGAATGGTTCAGCTAATAAGATAGGCAAGAAGCAGTTTCAATCCATTGGGCTATGGAGTCATAAGAGGATTTAACTGAAACAGCAAGGTTCAAGAGTGGTCCATGGGGCAGGTCATCTATGTCAAAGGATCTCTTTAAGTTGATTTTATGGAATGAAACATTAATAAAGGGAAATCAAACAGATGAAGGAACAAAGGTTAGCCTATGATCAAGTAAGTACTTTGAAACTATCCTGCTTTTGGCATGCACTTAAGAAAAGACATAAAAATAATCTAAGATCAGGTAAGTACTTTGAAACTATCCTGCTTTTGAGGTACTTCTAATAGAAAACATATAAAACACATATAATAGCTTAAGATCAAGTGAATACTTTTAACTTAGCCTACTTTCAGAATATTTGAAGGGGAAACATTCATGATAAACACAACAGTAGTATAAGATCAGGTAAGTACTTTGAAACTAGCTTGCTTTTAACATACTCTTAGGGAAAATTTCAAACAACCTTTGGAGAAAAACTAGAAGACAGGAAAAACCATAAACTTTCCTAGTCGAACTCTACTTAGCATGTAATGAAAATATCATTCAAGAACAATGTTTAAAGTTTAGACATTAAGACGTGGGAACACCAACATTCCTTAACTGCTTGGACTGTATTTAATCATTCTTAAATACACAAAGGAGGAAAACATAAAGATAAAACTTATCAGTGAGAGTAGGGTACTTGTAAGAGTAAATCCTAGCTCTATATTTACTATTCTTTATCAGAGAAAAGTGGATAGAATGGAAACAAAATAAAATAACAATTTACAATAAGAAACACATCACCATTGAAATATACTAGGATCCGATAAATCAGCTTGTATTTGATGTTCAAACTAATTAAAATTATCAAGTCCAGTGGGTCTCTACAGCTTCAAACTTCTCATCTCATCTTATGTATCTTCAATTACAAACAGTGCTACAGCAGCTTCAGAAAACTATTTACATGCAATAGATATCTAGAAACCAACCTTTATCTCATCTTCTACAAAAGTATTTATATAAGAAATGAGGAAGTGGGATGAGAGAAAAGATCTCTAGGCTTAATTAATACAAGTTAATGCTTCTTGGCCTTTGAGGGGCTCAATAGCGAAGTTTTCTGATATTTCCTCTGTATTAATTGGTTTTCATTAAATATTTAGCCACTTAGCAGATTTTGTTGACTTTAAAAATCTTTAAGCACGATGGCAATAACTATGCCTTCTTTGAACAAAATATCACAGACTAAGGCAATAAATATGCCTTCTTCAATTTATTGAGGTTGCAGGTGGTACTTTGGTAGCTGAAAAGGATTCAATTAGCCTCTGATGTGGTGGTGGAGGCCTTTCGGACTAATAGATTTTCTTGTTTTTCCTAAAACACCTTTGATGTGTTTTTTATCTATGTTTTAGGCTTGATTAGGCTTAACCTTTGTCTTCTGGTCTTTTTCTTTAACACTGTGGATTATGCCTTTGATTCTTGAATTAGTGCCTTAATCCCTTTAAACTCTTTTTAAAATCATTAATCTTTACTTTCGCTCAAATTTTATCCTTTGACACTGATACTCTTTGGTTTTTTGATGTTCACTATGTTTTTTGTTGTTTTGCAGGTGCGGAGAGGTTTTTTGAATTCATAAATTCTCACGAGGCACAAGTGGAATCATAATTTGAACCCTGTGGATTCACTTTCTTCATGAATAAATGGCCTGGGGATTGTCATCCATGGCCTTTGTTTCATTTTAAAATTGTGGAGAAAACCTTAATAACCTGCAAAAAACGAACAAAAATTAAGAAAATCTGTGAAAAATAGGTTAAAGGCTACTTTGGAGATCTCGGGTGCAAGATTAAATTATGGTTGTTGGATGAAAACAACCAATGTTCGAGATCACTTGATGGGATCACTTGGGAGGCAGTTGGGTGAATGAATTGGTGGTGGAGTTAAATAGGAGCCGTCAGATCAGAATATCCGACGGTGGAGATCAAGCGATTGAAATATTCGGAGGATAGAGGATGGAGACGAATTGGGATTGGGACATAACACGAGCCATCAGATCAAAAAAATTGACGGCCAAGATTAAAAACCGAAATTCAATGCTACGGAGATAAGTGGTATGGTGGAAAACCATTATGGTTTTCACATTTTATTTAGGGGGGTAAGCGGTTTTCCCAAAACAAATGTGATACGATACATCCTTTGACGTGTGTCCTCCCGAATACCACCCTTTTCGCAAAACTTTTGTGAAATGGAAAGTCAGCCATCGGATCGGAGGGCCTAGATCCAACGGTGTGGTAAAATTGCAATGGGAAAGCTGCACGAATGGGAGGCGATAGTGGAATACACGCGGAAGCTGGTGAGTGGAGAGAAGTTTTACGAGGCAGGAGGTAGGTCCCAAATGAGTTGGGCCTATCGGATTGAATTTAGACCGTAGCATCTTTTGAATGGATGGCTTATATTTAAATCGGGGATCGCAAATCGGAGGAGAAAAGGGGATGGCACTTGAGAATTTTTGCGATGCGAAGGAGCGCTATCCATTGGATCTGGGAGTAAGATCGATGGTTAATACTCAATCGGAGGGGAAAAAATGAAGGGTTAAGGGTGGAGTGCGATGAGATCTCAACTGTCGGATCAGAGGAATGATCGACGGTCCAGATTAAATTGGGGATCGCATCGGCGGAGCACAACATGATGGATGGGCGCGATGCGATGAGATCTGGAACGTCAGATGAACGTGGATCAACGGCTGAGGTTTGATCGGAGGGATCGCATCGGAACTTTTGAAAGAGATGAAAAAGGAATGACCCATGCGGATTTTCAATGCGATGAGCCGAGGGCCGTTGATCTGCATAGATCAACGGTCTGGATTAACTCAGACCAAAACATCGTAGAAGTAAAAAAAGCAAAGGAAAAAGGGTTATGACAGGTTTTGGAGATGGGGTTTAGGACTTTAGCACCTGATTACGGGGCTTAAAGTTTTATGAGGTGTAGGTTTTAAAGGAAATAAGCCCTCAGGGGCTTAAGTCCTCTATAATATAAAAAGGGTGTTTTATACCAAAAAACAGGGTTTTTTGGGACTAAAATAGGGTTCTGATATAGGAGATAAAAGTTTTTAAACCAAATGAAAGGTGAACAAATGGTTTAAAAGGGTGTTTGGAGTGAATTATAAGGTTAGATGAAGGTTTATGGAGGGATTTTATGGAGGAAAAAGGATGAACAATGGAATTGTTTTATGAGTGAAAGGAGGAGGTAAAACGAAAGGGTAAATGGGTTTTTAAGTAGTCTTTCTCTTGGCAAACAGCAGGTTCTTTTTAGGACAAAAGGGAAACAATAGTGAAGATTAACTCAGAGGGTAAAGAACATCACAAGACTTCAAGAACCCACAATTTTGGACATGGATTGTTTCTTGAAGGCTAAAAAATATTTTAGCCACCATTTGATATGACAAATTTTTACAGGTAGCTAACAGTGGCTCCAGCTTGGGATGGTAGCTCCTTGGAGGTGTCAAGAACCACAAAAATTTATCTCTAGATGCCGATTAGTGGCTTTGCACCTTGACAACCTTTTCCTCTTCTTTGATCAGTTGCTTGCAAATATGATTAGAAAATTTGATATGAGTAGAAAAATTCTTCCCTAATCCAGTACCTACACAACCTACTTCCTAACATTTTTTCTTCTGAAGGTGCATTTGGACTTGAAATCCTTTAAACATCAACATTTTATTCTTTTTGAAAACAGGAAACTAATCTAAGTCTACCCTTATTCCTGCATGAGTTCAGATTAAGCAGTTGAACTCATAAGTTTCTCTACCTAACTACTATCTATTAGGTTTAGACTGTCTAACAGATTTTTATTCTCTATATTCTAAAACAGAAATTTAAAAAGTAGTCAAGCCAAGATTGAACAGTTTGACTTGTTGCAAATCTATGGCATAAAAAACAAGCTGCACATAGATTTTACTTATAGAAAATTAAAGCAAAATGTTGAAGGCTAAAGATCTGAAAAATAAAACATCCTTCATTATTTCTTCAGCTCTATTTTTAGGCTTTTTTGAGCTGTTTTTATTTCTTATCTGGTTTAAGTTTTGACCATATTAGAACCAGTTTTTTTTCTATTTTTGGCATCAGGATTTGATCTAGTTAGAGCCATTCTTCTTTTGAAGTTCATAGGTTCAGATTTTGAGCTTGTTTGAACCTTCATTTTTCTATCCTAATCTACCTTACTGATAAGCCAAGATTATGTTGTTTGGCTGATCTAATTCGCTAACCTATCAGCAGTAAATTGAAAAACTAATTAGTCATGATTAGGCTGTATGAATAAGTAGGAGTGTGTTTTTAGGAGTGGCATTTGAACTTGCACGCTTTCATATTTTGTTTCTCTTTTTGGTATGGGGTTGTACCTTTCTTGTTTTTACTTTGCCCTCTTTTCTCTTTTCTATTGTTTTTGTATTTTTTGCTTTTTCTAACTTTGAATGCAATGATGGATGTAATATTTATAATGAGGAAAAAATAAAAAATCTTGAAATTGGTACAGTCAAGAAAAATAATGTTTGAGCATCCTACCATTGACAAGACCTCCAAAGAGTTCAGTGCCATTCACTTCTTGCAAGAAATAAGCATTGTTACCAGCAGTAGAATGAATGAGATAAGGGCCCATCCATAAGTGATAAAATTTCCCATGTTTTCCCTTATCTTCTCTCCTGGAACCCCACTTTAAAACTTTGTCACCAATGTTGAAATTATTGTCTTTTGTCCTTCTGTCAAACAACTTCTTAATGTTTTCTTTCTTCTATAATGCTCTGTTGTAGATTTCCTCTCTAATTTGTTGAAGATGTATAGTCTGATTGATTCTTCTTGTCATATCATTATCCTCAGACTGTACTTCCTGGATCAACTTCATGACTGACACTCCTAGGCTGGTTGGAAAAATTGCATCTGCTACATAAACAAGTTGGTAGGGTGACATTCCAATTGATTTTTTAAGTGTTAATCTATCAGCCCATAGTGCATGTAATAGCTTTGTGTGCCATGATTTCTTATTATCTTCCAGCAAATTTTTGATTATATTCACCGAAATTTTGTTTGAGGATTCTTCCAGCCCATTACTTTGAGGGTAATAAGCAGTAGAATGGCCCAATGTAAACTGATATTTGTGACAGAATTCAAACATCTTTTTGGATCCAAATGCAATAGAATTATCAGTGAGAATATTCCTAGGACAGCCAAATCTAGAGAGGATATGATTCTCAAGGAATTTTATGATGACAGAGTCATTGACTTGCCTGGAAGGGATGGCTTCTATCCATTTGGTAAAGTAGACTATTGAAGTGAGGATCCATCTATGTTGGGCGGATGAGGGTGGATGGATTTCTACAATGAAGTCTAGACCCCACTGCTGAAAAGGAGCTTCAATAGTGATTGGATGCCAGGGTAAGCGAATCAATTTTCTTTTTCCTTCAAAGAGTTGGCATTTATGACAGGCAATAATCATCTTATGGACATCTTGAAAGAGGGTGGGCCAATAGTAACTAGCTCTAAGGATTTTATTGGCAGTTGTCTTCCAATAGAGGTGAACACTGTTACCGATGAAATAGGTAACCGCACTGTCACCTACTTTTTTTTGGTAGCATAAAAAGCACCCGATTTTGAAAAGTGGTGATGCAGAATCACCTTTTTTTTTTTTTTGAGCACATTTTTTACACTAATATTTTTATTTATGAAGTATGAATATTTGTTTTAAAATGTTAGTGATTTTCATGCTAATTTTGAAACGTATTGATGTAGCATCAACTTTTTTTTTTAGAGCGGTGATTTTCATGTTAATTTTCAAACGTATTGATGCAGCATCAACCATTTTTTTTTAGAGTGGTGATTTTCATGTTGATAATAAAACACAAAACTTATATATATATATATATATATATATATATATATATATATATATATATATATATATATATATATATATATATATATATATATATATATATATATATAAACAATAAAAAAAACCAATAAAAATGTAAAAAAAAACAAAATTAACTCGTGAAAATAAAAAATTTAAAGAAAAATAAATAAATTAAAAAAAAAACTATTCGAAAATTATATCAAAAGAAATGACAAAATTTGAAAAAAAAACACATAATTTAAAGAAAAAAAACAAAAATTAACCAAAAAAAAAAAAACATCAAAAACATTTTTTCTAAGTTATTAAAAAAAACCATATAATTAAAAAGGAAAAAAATTAAATAGAAAATTTAAAAATAATTTAAATTACAAAATTAAAATTTTGATAAAAAAAAAATACAAAAAAGAAAAAATTAAATTTAAAAATTTAAATTAAAATAATAATAATAAGAAGAAAAAAAAATACAAATTTTAAAATTAACAAAAAAAACAAATAAAAAAAAAAAACAAAATTTAAAATTTAAAAAGAAAATTAAAATAAAAAAAACTATCATTAAAAAACAAAAAATAATGAAAAAAACCATGTGCAAATAATTAAAAAACAAATATCCATAAATTTACTGTTTTTTTTTTTAAATGAAACAATTTATAAATTTTAAAAATGAAAAACTAAATAAACTAAAAGATTAAAAAAAATTTAAATTAAATTAAAATTTAATAAACTTAATAAATAAATTTTAAATTTTAAAAAATAATTAATCTAAAATATTAAATTTAAAAACAAAATTAAAAAAAAAAAACAAATTAAATTTAAAATAAAAAATTTGAATTAAAAAAAAAAAAAATTAAATCTTTTGAATTTAAAAAATAAAGAAAAATAAAAATCAAATTAAAAAAAAATATATTAAAAATAAAAATAAAAATAAAATAAAAAACTTTTTGATCTTTGTGGCGCCGCCAATCGGCCTCCCTACCAGGTGGTCGCGGAGGCCAGCCGCTGGGTGGGCGAGGCGGCTGCATGTAGGCCCCCGCTCGCCCAGCGGCAGGCCTCCGCCGCCACCTGCGCGGGAGGCCGATTCCAGGAATTTCCCTCCTGCCGCGAATCGGCCTCCTGCCCAGCCGTCGGCCTCCGCCGCCACCTGGGTAGGAGGCCAATTGGCAGTGCCACCAAGATCAAAAAAATTTTTTTTTTTTTAATTTTTTTTTTAATTTCATTTTTTTTTTAAATTCAAAAAATTAAATTTTTTTTTTTTAATATAATTTTTATATTTGAAATTTAATTTGTTTTAATTTTTATCGTTTTTTTTTTTTTCATTTTTTTTTCTAAATTTTGTTAATAACTTTTATTAAATTTTATATTTTTTTTTTATTTAATTTATTTTTTTCATATTTTTTTTATTATTAAATTTTATGTTTAGTTTTTTCATTTAATTTTTTAAAATTTAGTAAATTTTGTATTTATTTTTTTTTAATTTATTTGAATTTAACACTTTTTTTAAATTTTTTATTTTTTTATTATTATTTTTTTAATTACATAAAATTTTTATATTTTTTTTTATTTCAATTAAAATTGTGTATTTAAAATTAGATATTTTTTTTAATTAAACTTAATATTTTCAAATTAATTTGTTTTTTTATTTTATTTTTTATTTAATAATTTTTTTTTAATTTTTTTTTTTCAAATTTTCAATTTTAATTGATTTTTAAAGTTTTATAACTTTTTATTTTAACAATTTTTTTTTTTCTTTATATTGAAAATTTATTTTTTATTTAAAAATTTATTTGTTTATTCATTTACTTATCAAAATTTAATATATTTTTTTTAAATTTAATTTGTTATTTTAATATTAACATTTTTTTAATTTAATAAAATCTAATATATATATTTTTAATTTAAGTTTATATATATATATATATATATATATATATAATTTAAATTTAATTTAATTTTTAAAATTTATTTGTTTTTTTAATATATATTTTTATTGTATTTTATTTTGATCTTTTATTTTCAATTAATTTTTCATTTTTTTACTTTTAATTTAAATAATTTTTTTTTTTAATTTATTAAAATTTAATATATTTCTTTAAATTTATTTTTTTATTTTAAATTTTATTTTAATTTTTTTTTAATTTAATAAGCATTTTCTCTTTCTTTTTTAAATTTCATTTCTATATTTTATTTTTTATAATTTCTTTCTTTTTTTAACTTGTTTTTTTTTTTTAATTCAATACTTTTATTTTGTTTTTATTTTTATTTTTTATTTCTATATATTTTGAAATTTTAATCTTTAATTTTTTTTTTTTCCTTAAATTTTAGGTTTTTTAATGTTTTAATTAAAATTTTTATTTTGTTTTTATTTTATTTTTTTATTCTTATATATTTTTAAATTTTAAGCTTTAAAATGTTTTTATTTTTTAAATTTATTTTTTTCTTAAATTTTAGGTTTTTTTAATGTTTGAATTTTAAAAATTAAAAAAATGTTATTTCTATTTTTAAAAATGTCAAAAATATGACAATTTTTTTTTTTTGTTATTCCAGCATCAACTGGTTTTGTTTTGAGGGTGTTTTTTCAATCCTTTTTTCAAGAAACAATTTTGTTTTTAGCATAATTTTATAAAATGTTGAAATTTGATCTTCAAAAAAAACCAAGTGCGTTCTGGAATACACTTTTTTTTTGTTTTTGGGGTGTTTTTTCATGTTTTTTGAGTCTTTTTGGGCTAGAGTTCTCGTTTTGAGGTCAGGTTACCTATTTCATCGGTAATAGTGTTGGTGGCCTCCACATTCTCCTTCGTGGAACTCATGCTTGATCTTATTTGCATCATTCTCAGGAAAACATTTAAGCGATAATCCACTAGCATTTTTCCAATATAGACATTTATCTAAAATGCAGTGATTTACAGCTTTCAACTTTAAAAATCTTGCCTTTGTTTTAGACAAACCAAGAGGTGTATTCAAATTGAGCAACACATATAAAATATCAGCATACCAAGATGAATTCAGAAAATGATCTTCAATAATCGGAGTTGACAACTCCTTCTATTCATCTAATGCATTTATCGTGTTTATATCAAGAGCTTCAAAATTAGACTCAGTCATTAATCTAGCTAGTCCTTGGCCTTTTATGAGCTTAGTGGGCTTGATTTCTAAATCATATTCAAGTATCACAGCTATCCACTTTCATCTTTTGACATATGGGTCCTGTGTTAAAATGTCTTTCACAACTGAATTTGGCACAAATGCAATTATGTGGGAATGTAAAATGTAAACTCTAAAGTCTTTTAAGGATTTGACTAAGGTAAATGCTTGTTTTTCCATGATATTGTACTTCAAAGGTGCATCTCTCAATGCCTTACTAAAGAATGTAATTGGCTGCTCTTGTCCCTTTAAATTCTTTTGTAATAGGACAGGAGCTACTGTGTGTTCTGATGCAAATGAAAAAATGAAGAAATCCTTTGTAAAATCAAGACTTATAAGAATTGGTGTTTTGGTCAATGCTTGTTTTACCAGTGCAAATGATTTCTTTGCTTCTAAGGTCCATTTAACTCCTTCTTCCTTTTTTAGCATGTTTGTTATGTTTCTAAGGAGTTCAGCTAAGTTGAGTATGAACCTTCTCAAGAAATTAATCTTCCCAATGAAGGATTGAAGTTTCTTGTTGTTTCCAGGATGGTTGATTTGCAATATACCCTCAATCCTCTTTGGGTCTATCTTTATCCCTTCTTGTGATATGATGTGTCCAAGTAGTTTGCCTTCTTGAAGACCAAACATTGTTTTCTTTGGATTTAAATATAACCCAAATCCTCTGCATTTCTCAAAGACTTTTCTCAAGTGTTTTAGGTGTTCTTCATCTGTTTTGGAAAAAACAGTGATATCATGAAGGTAAATAATGATGAAGTAGCCTAACTCTTCGGAGAATGAAATATCCATGGCTCTATGAAATGTAGCACCAGCATTCATTAAACCCAAAGGCATTTTAACATATATGAAAGTACCCCATGGTGTAGTAAAGGTTGTTTTGAGTTGATCATCAAGATGTACTAAAATTTGATTGTAACCTGAGAAGCCATCTAGCAAAGAAATTATTTTAGAACTAACTACCTTTTGTAAAATGTGATCCATCTTGGGTAAAGGGTAGTTGTCCTTTAATGAGGCTTTGTTTAAGTTCCTAAAATCAATAAAAAGCCTTACTTCTCCTGTTTTCTTCCTCACTGACACAATATTAGACACCCACTCTGAGTATCTAATAGGGACAATAATTCCAGCTTCATACATTTTCTTGATTTCTTTCTCAACCAAAGTTAATTGAACAGGGTTTATTCTACGCAATTTTTGTTTAAAAGGTTTTTGGTTTTCTTTGAGGGGTATCTTGTGCTGAATTATCTCTGTGTCATAGGACTTTAGATCCTCATAACTTCATGAAAATACATCAAAAAATTTCTTAAACAGCTCAATGTATTTCAGCTTGATGTGAGCTGGCAAAGTTTTAGACAGTTTGATCATTTTTTGTTTTAGTTCACTGCCTATGTTACACTCTTCTACTTCAGTTTCAACATGTTCTAGTTTTGGTTTTCCGGCAACATCATTGAAATCAAACAACTCTTCTAATGGGACCAGACCCTTTGGCAAACCTTGAGTGTTAGATTGTAATGTTTCTAAGTCTTCTTTTTCTAAATCTGCACTAATTTTTGTAATATGTTCAAGTTTATTAGAAAGCAGATTTATATCAGCAATCTTTGGAGACTTTACTTCTTCATCAAGTAGATTTTCTTTAATAGGACAGTCTATTTCATACTCTGAATCTGAACTTGGCAACTCAAATTCATTTTCTAGACTGTAGGAAGTCTTCTATTTGTTTATCTCCCTCAAACACTTGTCAATATTTTTCATTGTCTGGGACAGCTGGTCTAAATTTGATTTGGGTGGTGCATTGTTTGGTTTCGTAGGTGTTAGACATGTTCTAGCAGCAAAAGCTAAACCATTAGCTTGAATATTTCGATTTCTTGGGACAAAGACAAGTTGGAATTCATCAAATGTCTTCAATAAATCCATAACATCATTTCTATAGGCTCAAGTCTGGGATGTTTGGCACTGTATTCCCTATTCACTTTCATAAACATTAGTTCAGAATCACCATGAACCTTTATCCTTTTGGCCCCTAATTTCTTCAATAAGTGTAGGCCTAAAAGGAGGGCTTCATACTTAGCTATGTTATTGGTACATTGAAAGTTCAATTTGCAGGAATGCCCTTCAGCATGATTGTTCATTGTATTGTGAAGCCACACTCCTACACCTACATCATTCTTAGTGCAAGACCCATCAAAGTTCATACTCCAAGGAGGACTAGTTTCAGATTTACTAGTTTGACTACTATCCTCTTTATCTGGTGTGCTTTCAGATTGTTCTTGACAATTAGCACTATCTTTAATTTGGTTTAGTTCCTCATGTTTTTCATTAAGTTGAGGAATATTCTCTTCACTTTCAAGGTTTAAAAGCAATGGATGATTGTTTTGTAGCTCTAGACCCATGACTTGTTTGTTGTAATTTTCTGATTTGTCCAACTGTTTTGATAGTTCTGTCTTGTCTTCCTCCTTTCCTGTGTCTGCCACTAAGTTATATTGAGGGATGGCCACTAAGTCAGCTAAAGTTTCTTTCTCATTAAATGTTTCATTATTGAAGAGAAAAAATGAGTTAAGGCATGTATGTACAGAATAAAGAGGAGAGTTTTCTGGTCTCTCTTGGCAACTTACCATGTATTGCATGTGATTTTTCCTATAAAGTCTTCTAGTTTGATTGAAAACAGGGATGGTAGCATATGTCATATCCATTTTCATTGTTACTTATAGCTTAGCTCCCCAAGATCTTGATAACAACATACCATACTTGGGAGGTACATCAGCCACTACAATATCCATCACTAAACACTTGGCTGGAATCCGTGCTAAGTTTACACAAAGGTCTTTGATCTAACCCAAACATTTCACTCTACTGGAGTCAAAGGAGTACAAATCTTTGTATGGTCTAGAGATTTCAAGGCCTAGGCTCTCCATTACTACTTTGGGAATTAAATTATGAGAGACCCCTGAATCATGTATGGCATTGTTTAAAAAATTTTCATGAATTTTTAAACTAACATAAAATGGAGGAACTGGTCCTTCTTGATATCTTCCTTCAATATTTGGACCAAATAAAATCTCTGGTTGGTCGTCACTAAGGTTGAAAGTATCATTATTTTCTCCTATGTTGAAGGCTTTCAAAACTTGTGATCTATATACATGTTTGGTGACTAATTCAGTGAGGGGAACAAAGATTCTAATCTTGGCAATTTCTTGTTCCAAACAAAAAGGCAACTGATTTTTTACAATGTTTGTTTCAGCCTTGTTAATCACCACTCTTGTTGAGCCTCAAATTTGTGCTTTCCTTCACCTCATTTTACCTCATTTTTCCCTTGTCCATTTCCATTTTAAACCCAATTGATCAATAAAAATAGTTAAAATTACTTCTATATTGAAAATCCTTGTTGATGGAGATATTTGTCAAGACGATAGTACCATGCCCTTGGAGCTTGTTTGAGACCATATAGAGCCTTTTTTAGTTTACAAACAAGATTCTTATCATTTCCCAAAATGAATCCCTCTGGTTGTTCTATATAAACTTCTTCTTCAAGATCACCATTGAGGAAAGCAGATTTGACATCCATTTGATAGACTTTGATTTGTTGAGAACTTGAAAAAGCAAGAAACATTCTTATGGCTTCAAGTCTAGCTACAGGAGCAAAAATTTCTTCAAAGTCTATACCTTCTTGTTGAGTGTACCCTTTGCAAACCAATCTGGCTTTGTTTCTTATAACATCCCCATTTTCATTTAACTTGTTCTTGAATATCCATTTGGTTCCAATGACATTTTTATCATGTGGTCTTGGTACCAATTCCCAAGTGTGATTCTTTTCAATTTGATCAAGCTCTTCATTCATGGTTTGAATCCAAAATTCATATTTGCTAGCTTGATTGACATTTTGGGGTTCAATTGTGGATAGGAATGCCAGATAGCTAGAAGATCCCACAAGAGTCCTCCTTGTTTGTACACCCGATTCCTTGTTTCCCAAAATTTGAGATTCAAGATGATTCTTTTGAACATATCTGGATGGAGCTTTTTCTGATAAATCATCTTCAGGTTCTTCATTGGATCCACTGTCTATATCATTTCCATTTGATGTAGAAGGACAAAAATCACCATCATCTTCTTTTGTTGCTTGTTTTTCTTCTTTAGGAGCTGTAGGAGACTCATCAATGACAACATCAATACATTCAACAATCTTTCGAAGCCTTTTATTGTAACATTTGTATGCTCTGCTTGCAGATGAGTAACCAAGAAGTATCCCTTCATCTGATCTAGGTTCAAACTTGCCAAGCTTTTCATCATTATTTTTGATAAAGCATTTACTTCCAAAAATTCTAAAATGCTTTACAGAGGGAGAATTACCATACCAGAGTTCATATGGAGTTTTGTCACTATTTACCCGAACGTGTGCCTTTTTGAGAATATTTGCTGCTGTATGTGCTGCTTCTCCCCAGAACATGTCAGGAGTTCCAGAATCATCAAGCATAGCTCTAGCCATTTGTTGAATTGTTCTATTCATTCTTTCTGCTACGCCATTTTGTTGTGGAGTGCTTGCTACAGAGAACTGTCTCTTTATGCCATGTTGTTCAAAAAATTCAAAGAATTCATTTGATGTATATTCTCCTCCTCGATCAGATCTAAGACATTTAATTTTTAGATCTAATTCATTTTCAACCAGTGCTTTGAAGATCTGAAATTTCTCAAATGCTTCATCTTTGTGTTTAAGCAACCCAATCCAACACATTCTAGAGAAATCATCAATAAATAAGATATAGTATTCTTCTCCACGTGGTGACTTTTTCCTCATGGGTCCACAAATGTCAGTATGAACAAGTTCAAGAGGCCTACTTGATGATCCTTCTTTGGCATTAAATTGTACTCTGGTGTGCTTACCACATTGGCAAGATTTGCATATGATACTTTCTGGTAGAGTAACATTGGGAAGTCCACGAACAACTTGAAGTCTGCTTGCTTTGTTGATTTGAGAGAAGCTTAGATGCCCCAGCCTTCTATGCCATAGCCAATTTTCTGAAGATTTGCTCAAGTAACATTGATCTTTGCAGTTCTTCAATACATATAGGTTGCTTGGAGTTCTTTTCCCTTTTATAATAGTTCTACCTGTATCCAGATCACGAACCACACATTATTTTGAACTGAAGACAACTTCTGTACCTTGATCACACATTTGACTTACACTTAACAGGTTATGCCTTAATCCATCCACATACATGACATCATTAGCCTTCAACTTTTCTTTTAGAAACACAGACCCTTTTCCTTTAATTACAGCAGGATTATCATTTCCAAATGTAACTTTCTTTTCCTTTTCTAGAGCATTATATGAAAGGAGTTTGCTTTTGTCACCTATCATGTGTCTTGAGCACCCACTATCAATGTACCATTGATTTTATTCACCTTCTGCAAATAACGCTATCCCACAATTTTCAACCTGTAATTCCTTCTTTTTCCATACTTTGGAACTTGAAGGAAAATGTTGTTTTGGCTGGACTTTGCTCCTGCATTCAGATTCTTCATGGCCAAAGTTATTGTAATAAGAACATTCAAATTCGTTTTGAAGAGGAGAAAAATTATTATAGGTGTTCTTTTTTGGTTCAATATCCATCATTTTCTTTCTTGCTTCTCTTGTCATGATGGTTTTATATGCAACACATTGAACAGCTTTATGACCAAAATTGTGACATGAGAAACATTGTCCATTGAAGTAGAAATTTCTGCGATCATGAAATCTTCTATTTGAATTTACCTGTTGATTGTTGCTTCTTTGAGAGATATCCTTGTTAGTGTTCCTTGTATTGTGAAGATCATGCTTTATCTGTGAAGATTATTTATTCCCTCGTTGAGTGGTTGAATGTAGTAAACCGGTTGTAGCTGCTTTTAGATAATTTGGTGCTGAAGCCTGAGAGGATTCTCCGGTATATCCAAGACCTGTCTTAATCAGAGGAGACCGTTGAACCTTGATAATCTCATCTAAGGTTTCAGATCCTTTAGCAAATCTAGGATTCAGAGACTTTACTTTCTCAAGTTCTTTTCTTAGACTTACTACTTCACATTCTAATTTTTCGTTATGTTTCTTTGCTTCTTCATTCTGCCTTTTCAGAGTCTCTATGATTATTTTACTTTCTTCCAAGCATATTTTGAGTTGATTGTTTTGATCCAGAAAATCATTGTCATCTAGAGCATCCATAAAAGCATCCTTATCGTCTCTAGAATTATTTTCAAATGCCATGAGAAGTCTAAGTTCTTGTTCACATTCTTCCTCACTGTCAGATAACCCATCACTGTCTTCATTTGTATAGTAGCTTTTCTTAGTGCTAGACCGGTTCTTATTTCTTCTTGCTACTTCTTTCTCTTTAGTAGATGTTTCTTTATAAGGACATTTTGCAGCATAATGACCAACTCTTCCACAATTAAAACATTTGAAAGGAAGCTTACCTTTGAATCTTCCGATTCCTAGTTGGAGTTTTCTCACAAAGTTTGCCTCATCTTCTTCTGAGATATATCCTGACCCTTCCGATTTTTGAACTTCTTTCCCTTTTGTAGAAACTTGAAAAACAGCTTCTTTGACTTCAGATGGTCCTCCTCTCCTCATTTCATATGCAGTCAATATGCCATGAAGTTGCACTATAGTAAGATTTTGAAGGTCCTGTTTTTCTTCAAGGGCAGAAACTTTTGACTCAAACTTGGCCGTTAGTGATCTCAAAATTTTCTCAACCAAAGTGGATTCGGTTATTGTTTCTCCCATATTTCTCATACGGTTTACAACATCATCAACACGTAAAAAGAAACTAGCAATTTTCTCATCACTATGCATTTTTAAATTTTCATACTCAATTCTGAGAGATTGAAGTTTTGCACTTTTTACCTTTGCATCACTTTCATAGCTTAGGATGATTTTTTCCCATATCTCCTTTGCTGTATTGAGCTGCATGACTTTGACAAATTCTTCTTCAGTTAGACTTCCAGTTATCGCGTTGACCGCTTTTGCATTTGATTCATAATTCTTTCTTTCAGTTGGATCTGTTGGTGTAGCAGCTGGATATTGATATCCTTGTTCAACAATGGCCCATATATCTGCTCCCATAGACTGAAGATAGGATCTCATCCTTATTTTCCAGAAGATTGAATTGCTTCCGTTGAAGAGCGGAGGTTTGATAGATGCTGTTCCCTCGTGATTGCTCATCTTGCTTGATCTTCCTTCTAGCGGTTAAGCCTTTTCAGAAGGACCTGCCTCTGATACCAATTGTTGGAAAAATACTGAGAGGGGGGGTGAATCAGTATTTAGGATTTACTCAGCATCTTTTTACTTTTTCAAACTTTAGTAACCCATACGCTACTTTAATGAATCAGACTAGCGTATATACGCGGATACCCTTTACTGAACTCGCGTATGCACAGAGATATTAATAAACAAACAATTCTTCACTTAGATCCTTGCATGTATTCATTTATCAGATGTTTATATAGCAGTAGACATGTGCAGTAATAATAGAATGAAACATCACACAAAAGCATCACACATGAACACCATGATTTTTAGGTGGAAACCCAAGTCGGGAGAAAACCACCACTGCCGTTGTCTCAGCCTTCAATATTTTATTATAGAGAAAAACTTCTTACAATCATGTATTGGTGCAGACTTATACCAGCACGCAGGCACCCACCTGTAGAAGGCTACCACCTTCTCTCGTTTACCAGCCTCACCTAGAAGGGAGCTTCAACCCCCTGCTCTCGTTTACCAGTCTCACCTGGAAGGGAGCTACTACCCCCTGATATTAGCACTAGCCTCTGCTG